>VMDO01007746.1:0-89068 GCA_007922755.1 Pedetes capensis | reverse complement strand
AAAAAAAAAAAAAAAAAAAAAAAAAAAAAAAAAAAAAAAAGACATGAAGATCAATGGAATAGAATTGAAGACTCACAGATACACCCATGCAACTACAGCCACCTGATCTTTGACAAAGGGACTAAGGACTTTCACTGACAAAAAGACAGCCAGCCTCCAATAAATCATGCTAGGAAAATCAGATATTCATTTGCAGAAGAAAGAAAATGACCTGCATCTCTCAGTCTATGCAGGTGTCAACTCAAAATGGATCAGACACCTCAACATAGAATGTGAAACCTTAAAATTACTAGAAGAAAAGATAGGGAATATGCTCCAACACATAGGCATTGGCATGCATTTTCTTAATAAGACCCTCATTACCCAGGGAACAGCACCAGTTGTTAGGTTCTGTTGAGTCGTGTCCAACTCATAGCGACCCTCATAGGGTTTTCAATGGCTGACTGTTTCAGGATTGCCTTGGGAGTGGATTGCCAGGTCCTTCTCCCATTTTTACGGTGCTGGGAATTGAACTCGGGACCTCAGAGACTGCAGCGCAGCGCTCTACCAACTGGGCCAAATCCCAGCCCAAATGGGATTACATAAAACTAAAAAGCTTCTGTATATCAAAGGAAATAAGAAGAGTAAAGGAAGAGCCCACAGAAAATCTTTGCATCCTACACATCTGGAAGAGGACTAATTTCTTGAATACACAAAGAAATTAAGAAATTAAACACCAAAATAACAAAATAACCCAATGAATAAGAATGCAATTGCCACAGCCATTTCTAACCATATTGTCTGACAAGGTCCGGATATGGGGAAGAGAGGTTCAAGGAACTCATCTTCCAAGAAATGGATGGGGATGAAGAAAAGGAAAATGTGCTTTTCGCTTTCTAGGAATAGGATTACTGCTTCTAATTATTATGATTACTTTATGTTTAGGACTAATACTCATAACTAATATTGTATTAAACTCTAATGAAACAATGCTGAAAGAATGACACGACAGGGAATTTGTAAATGAGTTAGAAGTAATGACCTCCAATTATAAAGGTTATGTGGACAGTATTTTAGTTAAAGCTGACCAGCAACTTCCACCCTGGACCTCAAACATTAAGTGATTTATGCTTCAGCTGCAACAGGCTGAGTTGTTAGCCCCTACTTGGACTAAAGTGGCCCCACCTATAATAGCTAAGGTTTACAGAAAAAGTATAAAACAATCAAAAGAAGACACAGGCCTGTTCCCACAGTACAAAAGCCTCCTTGACAATTTTAACACAGAGAGGTGCTTATCTAAGGCAGACCTTGGTTCCCAGCTAGAGAAAAAAAGTAAAGGCTGCTGTTCTGGTCAGCCTGATCCTCCACTGCTATTATGACTGCCAGGTGTATGTAAAACTGGACGTATTCTTACTACTTGCATGACCTAAGCCTGAAAAGACTGTATACAAAATGAGCTATCCAAACAATAAACGGAACAGATCCACACTGCTTCCGAGCTGTTATGTTTCTGTTACCCACCGCCATCGACTCCTCATCCGCCTTTGGGAAACCCTGGATCCTTAGGCTGTAGTCATGGGACTGCGGCATGCAATGGAATTGAACAGTTCCCAAAAGAAGAAATATGAATAGCCAGTAAGCACATGGAAAAATTCTCAATATCCCTAGCCATTGTTGTTGTTGTTGTTGGTGGTGGTGGTGTTAGGTGCGGTGGCGTTGGTATCCGACATATAGCAACCCTATGTATGACAGGAACACTATTGTGCTTCTCCCCTATTCATAGGGTTTTCAATGGCAGATTGTTTTTTGGAAGTGGGTTGCCGGGTCCTTCTCCCAAGTCTACAGCACTTGAAGTTCCTAGGCAGTCTCTCTTTTAAGTACTAACCAGGCCCAACCCTGCTTAGCTTCCAAGATCTGACGGGATTGGATGCCACAGTAGTACAGCTGTAGGCCATTGGAGAAATGAAATCAAAACAACACTAAGATTCTATCTCACTCCAGTAAGAATGGCCAAGATTAACAAAACAGACAATAGCAAATGCTGGTGAGGGTGTGGAGAAAAGTGAGCTCTTTTACACTGCCAGTGGGAGAGTAAACAAATTCAGCCACTTTGGAAGTCAATATGGAGTCACCTTAGAAAAATAAGAATAGAACTGCTGTATGAACCAGATATACCACTCCTGGGAACATATCCAGAGGAAGATAAGATATCAAACCACAGGGACACCAGCACTTCCTTATTTAATGCATCATTCTTCACAATCACAAGAGTATGGAATTAACCAAGAAGTTCATCAACAGAGGAGTGGATTGAAAAGTTGTGGTATGTATGCACAATGGAATATTATTCAGCAATAAAGAAGAATGAAATTATATCATTTGCAGCAAAATGGTTGAGACTGGAGAACATTACTTTAAGTGAATTAACCTATACTCAAAAGGAGAAATGACATGTGTTCTCACTCACATGTGGAAGTTAAATCTAACTTAAAGAAAGAAAAATAGTTACACATATTTGTATATATATAAATGAACAAGTATACCTATCTAAGAAGGGAAAATACTAACAGATCAGAAAGAAGTGGGGAGGGGATCAGCAGATGGGAGTACAGGTTAAGGAAAGGGGGAAGGGGCGCAGAAGTAATGTAAAGGGTTAAAAAGGAGGATGAAAATCTCAAAATACAGGATGCAACTAGGTGAAAACATGACAAAAACTCACTGAGAATATAACCCATGATGGCATATGATCTTCACTGCATATTAATTAAAATTTCTACTTTTTAATTTTTTCTTCTTCAGTTTATACTGTTCTGTAAATTATGTAAAATGATGAATGTGTAAGCAAGTGATTTAATACTTGCATAATCAATATAGCAAATGTCTTATAACTCTGTACCCTACCAACTTTTTTTTTTTTGCAGTACTAGGGATTGAACCCAGTGCCTCGTGCTTGCATGCTGTGCAAGTGCTGGGCCACTGAGCTGCACCCTCAGCCCATTTTTTTACTTTTTGAGACAGGGTCACGCTAAGTTACGCAGACTGCCTCTGGTCTTGAACTTGAGATCTTCCTGTCTCCGCCTCCTGGGCTGCTGGGATCATAGCAGTGTGCCACTGTGCCCAGCTCCCACTAACATTTATATAAAAAAGTTTTTAAAAATTAAAAAAAAATCCAGTAATCTAATTTTCTTTCTTCTTTGCTTTTCTCTTACAGATTTCTTCATATTCTGTTCTGTGCCATATACCAAGAATGTAAAAGTAACTAATTTTGCCCTGACAGCTTTCATCATCTAGTGAAGAATCAACAGAATTCAAGGCCAAGCAACATTTCAAAACCACCACAAGAGCCAGGCGTGGTGGGGCACACCTGTAATCCCAGCAGCTCTGGAGGCGGAGGCAGGAGGATCGCAAGTTTGAGACCAGAGGCAGTCTGTGTGTCTTAGTGAGACCCTGTCTCAAAAAGTAAAAAAATGGGCTGAGGGTGCAGCTCAGTGGTCCAGCACTTGTAGAGCATGCAAGCACAAGGCCCTGGGTTCAACCCCTAGTACCACACACACACACACACACACACACACACACACCCCCCAAAAAAAAAAAAAAAACAAAAAAAAAAAAACACTGCCACAAGAGGCAGAAAACCAGAATCAGACACAAGTTGTCCATGAAACTCAGGTAACTTCTTCCTTTAAAAGTTACAATCTAGGAACCTGACACATTTTACATATTTCAAAATTTTTAATGCTGGACTGGTACACTGCATTGCAAAGTCACTGATTAATATGTATTCTCTTGAAGGTTAACAAGTTCATTCCACAGCTACTGTTAGTAGGAATGAGATTAATTGCTTTTTGTTACAGGCCATACCAAAATCTGCAGTCACTGGTAGTGTCTTGATTATAGAAAAAGGGCTCAGGTGATGCAGGGTTTAAATTCATTGCTACTAAACAATTTTAGTCACATTCAAGTTTTTCAGATATAGGTAGAACTATGAAATTTACACGATGCCTGCCATCTTCTCTGACAGTATGAGTAATAAATATTTACCATTACAGCAATACAGAGAACACTTTACATAGAAACATTTGAAGCTAAGTTACTGATTATAGAAGACAGCATAACTCAACCTATTAAGCCAGAGACTCACTTTTCTTCTTCCCTTTCAAATAAATTTAAATAGAAACATTTTTACAATAGATGGTGGCTAACATCAGTTATTTTCAGGAATATGAGGAATGTAAGTGAAGAATGTAACAGTAATTGATTCAAGTTAGTGTTATTTTCTGACACGTTTGGTGGTGGTTGTTGTTGTTGTTAGGTGCTGTCTAGTCGTATCCGACTCATAGCAACCCTTCTAGGGTTTTCCATGGCTTATTGTTTTGGGATTGCCTTGGGAGTGGATTGCCAGGTCCTTCTTCCATTTTTGTTGTGCTGAGAATTGAACTCAGGACCTCAGAGACGGTAGAGTGGCTCTCTACCAACTGAGCTAAATCCCAGCCCCAAAGTTATTAAGAAAATGCTAAACTATTACATAGAAATGCAGCGTCAATATGGGAGGCTACACCTAATTTCAAATATTCTGTAATTCTTTTGAAATTTTCTTTTGAGCAAATTATGAACTATATGGAAATGCAGGTTTCCTTGATTTCTGGTCCTTTTATAACCTTTATCTAATTTTCAACCCCAATTTCATAGTCCATACTTTATTTATTGGAAACTTGATTGTTCCACAAATTAATCTTTGGAAAAGGAGACTTGTCACCACTTAAAAATATCCTATAAGCTTTGAAAACAATTTCAAAATAGAGTCCTAGCAAAGTTGACAAATTAGCTAGCATTTCTGAACAAAGTATTCATCCTGCTCCTAGAGGGATTCATTTGAAGGAAAAGCACTTGTTTGGATAGATAAGTTCCAATAATTTTGATAAAATTTCTCTTATTGCATTATCATATTATAAGTCATAACAATAACCAAAAGAAAAGAAAAGATAGCTGGGCACTGTGGTGCACAACTGTAATTTCAGCTACTCAGCAGGCTGAGGCAGAAGGATTACAAGTTTGGGTCCAGAGGCAGCCTGTGCAACTTAGTGAATCCTTGTCTCAAAATAAAATATTAAAAAGCAGTGGGGATGAAGATCACTGGCAGAGCACTTGCCTAATAAGCCAAAAGCCCTGGAGGATGGGGAAAAAAAAAGGAAAAGAATAAAAAAAAAATAGAAGAAAAACAAAGAAGATAAAAGAATCCTCATCCATCAGGTTGTATTGTGAACACTGCTGCATAGTTCATTTTAACATAGTTGACGCACATTTACAAATAGTGTGTAAACATTCTATAGATCTCCAGTGGACCTTTGTGTCATCGGAGAAGGAGAGAGAAGGGCTTTTGCATTGCTGTGATAAGGCTCTACAAACTCAGAGATTGGGATAAAGCCTCTTATCCCTATGATTTTCCCTACACAAATGGTAGTGATAGGTCTCATTCTTTGTATGTTTCCAGACATATCAAGCATAATGTAACACAAATATAATATTAAGCCTGCCCTTCTCATTCTTTTTTCTTAATAATATAGCCAGTTGCTGAAAAAGCCAGAAAATTTGGAGTACCCTGTTCATCTAACTGTAGAACTCTAAATCAATAGCAATTTACCTATAAAATTTAATCTTAAATCAAACAATTTGTTTCTGTGTCTCTTTTAATGACCCAACTTCAGATCATTATATATCTTACCTCCTAACCTTTTTTTTTTGTTTGTTTGTTTTTGCTCCCTTCTACCAACCATTCTGTACTTGGTAGCAAAGGGAATTCTCTTAACAGGTAAGTCCAAACGTGGGTCTCCCTTATGATAACCCTTCAATTGCTGTCTATGTCACTTGGAATAAAATCCAAAGTTTTTGCCACACTGATAAGTTCTTAAATGATTCACTCCCTCTTTGCCTTGTTTTTCTCTATACTCATCTGCACTGTCCTGAGTTTTTGACCAAAAGCATTTTACTGTCCCACTGAAGAGAATCATCTCATTGGTTGTGATAAGATCCCTACATTTCACATTAACTAAAATATCAGCTTCTTGGAGAGCCCATTGCACATCACAGTAGTTTAAAGTACATTTTTCTAGAATAGCTTCTGTCCTGTTTATTTTCTTCCTAGCATTTCCAGATTTTCCTTTAAAAAATCTATCTTTCAGTACCAAAAAGCAAATTTCATTATGGTCAAGATCATTATTAGGAGGCTGGGGATGTGGCTCAGTAATATAGCACTTGTTTAGCGTGTTGAGGATGGATTTTCTCCTCAGAACCACACACAAAAAATCATTTCACCCTATTTTATCATGATATAGAACCAAAACATTGACTGTGGCAAATATTAGAGACCAAACCATTTGCTGAGTATTTTGTCTCCTATGTAGATTAGTGTAAGGGGTAAAGTCTCTCACATTCCTGTCTCCTTGCTGCCCCATATCTTTTTTCAGTCATGAGTTTCATCTTTACAATGTCTAGAGTGTTTTATCATTTTGCTATCTCCACACCAGTTGTTTCCCTTAGCCTACAGAATAAAGGCAAAGGTATTTTTATAAGAATGACATTCAAGATATTCTAAAATTGAAATTATCTCTATCCTATTGTAACTCCTCATAAGTAAATTATAGCCATGATCTATGGACATAACTTGTTGTCCAATACCATAATAGCCCAGATATTTCTCAACATTAACATTAAAAGTGAATTTGTTTTAACTCGGTGAGAAACTAGACCTACCTAATTGATATTGAACTGACTACCATGAACTTTTCAAGTCAAAGCAATTCCAGTTATTTTAGCATGTCATTGTTGAGCATCACTCAGCTTCAAGGCAAAGGTTTCAGTCTTGAGAGTGGAAAATGGTTCCTTCAGAGGAGAAGCCCTTGTAGTTTGAGATCATAGTATGAAATTATAGTATTAGGAAACTCAAGCCCTGGAGAAGCAGTTTGCTACATTTTACTCTCTCCTATTTTCTCATACAATAGCATGGAAGTAAAGTGGGTGATTTATGGAGAACTGAATTCTGGTAGCCACAGGCAGGATTCACTGAAGAAATGATGAGGGAAACAGCCATAAACAACAAGGAGACAGTCTTGGCTACTGGGAAAAAAGAGCCGTGCTTTAGGTCACTCTTACACTTGTCACTCTGAGATGGGGCTACCCCTTATCGAATAAGGATGCACTCCAGCAAAGCTAGAACAAGTGTCAGCCTCCGGGAGGACAAAAGTCATTTTACCTTGGAAGTGAAAAATATTTCTTATTATTTATTTGTCTTTTAAAAGAGTAATACATTTGTCCTTTTCATCATCTTCCCAGTTAAGCTAGCAAACACTTCATACATAAGAATATCTTATAATTAGATCACTTGGCCTTTAGAAATAGAGGCACTATCAGTTAAGTTTACAAAGGATCTGACAATCCAAATGCTGTTCGTGAAGGATTGTGTACCCAGGTTCCAGTAGGGGACTATCAGTGGCAAAGCCACTTTCTATCACTGATGCTGTCAAGTTCTCCTTCTGATTACAGGTTTCTGTAGCAAAAACAAAGAATAATAAATACTTCTGTGACTTATGGTGAAGTTGAAAGAGGAGGAATTTGACTCAGTGTTACAAGTCTTTGTGTTATTACTGCAGCTATCCAGTTTTATATATTGATTAAAAAGAACCATTCAAAATTTCAGGGCCTTCATTTCTTCCATTGTAGATGAAGGCTGATTTACATTATTTTATATGTCCTATCTTACTTATTTTGGACATGTAGTCAGGAGGGATCAATCCCTGGGAAAGGACATCATATTTGGAAGAATGGCAGGTGAACAAAAGAAAGGAAAGCCTCCACTAGATGGATTGACATAGTATCTGCAACAATGGGCTTAAACATAATTTAAGATCATGTGCCTGGCACAGAATCAGGGAGTGATTCTTTCTGTTGTACATAGGGTGGCTATGAGTCACACCTGACTGGCTGACACCTAACAGCAACACACCTAACAACAACATGTGTCCTATCTTATTCTGAATTCTTTGAGTCTATGATGTCATCACTATTGTTAGGTGCTGCTGAGTCAGGTCTAACGCGTAGCAACCATATATACAACAGAACAAAACACTTCATGACATTGTGCCAAGCCAGCACTATGTCAGTCCTTCTCTGCTATTCAGAGGGTTTTCTTTCTTCTTTTTTTTTTTTTTGCCAAATACATTATCTTTTTACTGGTTTTTTTATTAGAAATTTTTAATGTACATCATAATGTGATTCATTTTGACATGCTTTTCATTGTGACAATTTTCATATATGCAATTTGATAAACATTATTCATATAGGTTACCCCTTACCCTATTCAGAGGGTTTTCAATGGTTGATTGTTTCAGGAGTGGGATACCAAGTCCTTCACCCATTTTTGTGGTGGGGAATCAAACCCAGAGCCTCAGAGAAAGCAGAGCAGCACTCTCCTACCTCAGCTAAACCCCAGCCTCTTTGAGTCTATGATAAATGCATTTAAACCATTAGTATATGTTCCTTGAAAAGAAAAGCTCATAGGAGAACACATTAAGCCTAGTACTTATTGAAATTTGCCACTATGTTTTTCCCTAGGAAGAGAATGGTAAACGTCTTTCTACAAAAGGCTCTTGTTTTACCTTAAAATTTATTCAACGTTTGCATCTTATATCAGAAGTTCTCCTTATTCATTTTAATATAAAATGACAGTAATAATTAGCTAACTTAAGTGAATAATCAATGTGAAAACTTTGTATTATACTTATCTTAGGATGTTGAGTATCTCTTGGTACACATCAGGTTAGTGAATGCAACTGCAGTCCAATGCTATCGGATTTCAATTGGGCTTAGTTAGGGAGCATATACATATAAGTGGGGAAGGAATATGTGTGTCTCAGGAGGGCATGTTAGAAATTGAAATCCAGAAGATTGTTGACAAAAGAATTGAATAAAGCAGTTGAATTCCACAATTGCAAAGAAAGTAGGTGAGGTGGAGTTTCAGTTCTATAGACTTTATATAACTGAAGGGGAGCTGAGGTCCAATCAAGCAAACTTCAAAATGATTTTCCATTGGAGTTCTTCATGCCAATTGCTTAAGGCATTGAGTTTGAAGTTTAATCTTTTAAAAGTATCCCAACACTGTTTAAAACATTTTGTTAGAGGGTTTTTTTTTTAATCTCAACATAATTTTACTTTCAACTAATCTTCAGACTCCTTCAACAACAGCAGCATATATTTGTTTGTTTTACCAAAACAATCTTTAGAGCTTTGGTACAAATAGTTGTATCTGTGTAATGGGATATGAATTGTGGAATTTGACTTTGGTTAGTGTTTTTGTAGGGATACAGGACTGGCAGTTTAGGAATTTTAACAATCAGGAAGATATAGTAGGACTGTAATTCTATTCCTGAAAAAGACAAAGGACCTCATAAGGAAGACAAAAGACCTGTCTCTTCAGCCAGAATTTTCCCTTACATCAGGCATGAGTTATGTAATAGTATAATGCCAGAAATGGGAATTTGTTCATTCTGGAGGAAAAAAGGAAGCAAATGCTGAATTATAACTGTTTAATTGTGTTAATTGTGCAAGCTTTTTTCTGAGGTTTTCTTTATCCAGCGATCTGCAAGAAAGGAGTTAGGATAACTGATGTTTTGAGTTTCTATAGTAGGCTATTTTTCTGAATCAATAGATAATAGCTAGTAGACATCTCCTAATCCCAGATCATGCCAGAAAAAAATAAATAAAAATTAAGCTAAAGATCCGGCTTTCTATTGCTGTCTTTGTACCTTTCTTGGATTCATATGCACACATTTCTATAATGAACAGTTCATTTGAAATTTCTTCTATTTTACAATTTGAATTTATAAAATGATTAATGAAATAAGATCTGGGAACAACATGCAAACTTTTTCTAATTAATCAATAGAAATTCAATTATTTTAACATCTTTCTTAAAATGCTTTAAAAAAGTAGTTGGATGAGACTCATGTAATTATAGTTTTCATGAATTTATCAATTTTCTTGCTAGAATAAAAATTATAAGGGTTGAGAGTGAGAAATCATTAAGTATATAGTAAGATGTGCCTCATTCTTTCAGGCATTAAACTCTGTGATTGAAATATATGTTTTTTAAACAGGAAAAGATAATGGACTAAATGGGGAGGGAGCAAGAAGAAAGGGTGATGGGAGAAAAAAAATTACATATGTTGCCCTTATTATATTTTGCCCTTAATATATTATATTATATTTTGCCCTGGCAAAATTGGGATGTACATAGGAAGATAGATATGCTCACTAAAAAGACATACAAGCAGGAAGGAAACCATTGCTGGGGAGGGGGGAGGAAGTGGGAAGAGGGTCACGAGAGGGTAAGGGGGAAGTTAATGTGAGCAAGGTACAATGAAATGCATGTATGGAAATGTCATAATGAGACCCATTAAGTTGTACATTAAAAATTACTAATAAAAATAAGTTTTAAAAGACCTAGGTTTGCCAGTGAAATACAGATATTTGGATTATATTATATACATGCAGTACGTATTCTAAGTATTCAATGCAGTATTATAAAAGGAGCAAAAATAATATGAAAATATCTGTAAAATAAAATCGGCATACCTCACATGAAATGCAGTAAAACACACATAACTGTTTTATCTGTCAACATATTCCTTCATCATTTATTTAGTACCTTAGAAGCACACCTTATGTGTTATTTCCTTCCTGCTGAATGCTTCTTAATTACTTTATTTAATGGGAAACACTACTCTAAGCAAAATGAAAGTGTTGTGGAGAGACAGCTATGGAACTAAAGTACAATATTAACTCTTTACTTCAGGAGCTGTAAGTTTAAACTGGTGGGCATAGGAGAGTTGAAAGACAAGTTATGATTTTTTTCTAAGAGATAGTTACTTGTTCAAATTCAGTCTAAGTTGTTTACCAGTGCTTTATATACAAATTCAGGGACAAATTAGCAATGGTGTAATGACTCTCTATATGCTCATTAGTAGTAAGCAATTCACAAAAGGCATATCTCAGGTAGAGAGTGCTATTGCCCAAATTTTCTGTAGATTAGATTTAGAAAGCTGTAAGCAACAAATCTCTGCATTCATTTTGGATGTGGTACATTTACGAGTTTGGAGAACCAGAATGATTATGCTTAAATGCACTTTTCCTGGCAGCAGAAAATTCAACAGAGCTATTACTGAAGAGTTCTTCAGTCTGAACATCATGGGCCAAAGATTTCTTCCAATGAAACAGCCATTCTTTTCTTTGTGTTTTTCATAGTGAAGCACAGGCAAGAACCCTGTGATAATCCCAGCGTTTTGTAACTGTTGATGACATTTTAAAAATCATTAAAAGGAAGTCTTTATTCATTTTATCAGGAGACTCATCTTGGTATGAAGTCTGATATTCACTTTATTGTGGAGGAACAGAAATTGAAATTTTTTATATTGGTATCTCTGACGTTTCAGTCTCTGCATCCTAAATCATGTGTTCCTTTCTAATCTGACCAATTCACTCACACATTTCTGACATAAACTAGAGTTTTAAGAATTATCTTCTCAATTCCCCATTTTATATGCTGCACATCAACTCGACCCAAATACAAATCACAAAATACACTCACAATCCAGACAATAATAATTCATTTCTGTGCCAATCTACACCCTTGAAAATGTAGGGCACCAAATTACAGATTTGTGGTTGGGCCAGATTACGCCCATGTACTACTGCAAATTACCCTTGAAAGGTCATTCTCTGTCACTGGAGCTTTCTTTAAGATTCAGTTTCTAAATATGAAGTTTTGATTTATAACAAAACTATTTGTGTCTTCTACCTGCAACCATACCACTGTGGCATCTGATCCCATTAGATCTGGGAAGTTAAGCTTGCCGGGCCTGGTTAGTATGTGGATGAGAGACTGCCTGGGCATACCAGGTGCTGCAGGCTTGGAAGAAGGACCTGGCAACCCACTCCCAAAAAACAATCAGCCTTTGAAAACACTATGAATAGCTGAGAAGCATTAACAATGCTGATTCGCCTGTTATACATAGGGTCCTATGAGTTGTTCATCAACTAGACTGCACCTAACAACAACAATTTTTGTCTTCACATTTCAGGAAAGCACAAGCTTCGAGTTGCAAATGAAGTGTGTAGTAGATATATAAGTATGTGAAGATATAAAACAATATCTGCAAACTGTTTGGAATTTGTTAAATACCAAAGCAGAGAGGAATCCACATATTAGGCATCAGGTAGTTTTAGCTCTTACCAACCTTCAATTAGTAGCACAGTTCAGCATTTCAAGAGGGCGACTGGATTCCGTAAGCAATTATCCTCTCTTAACAACAAGGGTAAAACTTACATAATATGTTATTTCTTTGGGATGGCAAGATGGGTGTTTTCAGAACTGATGTGAGAAATGGCTTTTGGTAGATATGAAGCTGCAGTTGTTCTAAGAACAACAGCTGAGTAGGTGAAGGGAACAAAAGGACAGCCTGCATTTAGAATTCCGAAAATACACATTTAGCTACATAACCAGGAGATAAAAACAAGGCGAGCAGATGAGCAGTGTCCTGTTAGTGTTTCCCTTCAGTGTAAAGATATGCATTTTTTAAAAGAGAGAATGCAGTTTCTTTAAAAATGATATAACTGTGGAGCAAACTATACAAAGCTCTGCAAGTAATTAGTTTCTGCATGAATAATGATGGCAGAGCATATCTATTCTGTGTTTATCTCAGCGCAGGTAATTGATTTGTTTCCTCCAGGGCCTTGCCTCTCAAGCATACTCAGCAGACTAGCAATACAGGCATCTCATGAGAACTTGTTGGAAATTCAGATCTCACCCCACACCGGAATCAGAATCTGCATTTGAGATTCCCAGATGGCTCATGTGCATATCAGAGTGGACAAATACACACTCAAAAGATTCTCTATTGCTTCTTTATTTTGGAATGAGGGTTGTTAAATCCACCTTCCCCACAAAACACTAGAAGGAATACAAAATGTTGCGACCAGTT
Organism: Pedetes capensis; assembly: GCA_007922755.1. Lineage (NCBI taxonomy): Eukaryota > Metazoa > Chordata > Mammalia > Rodentia > Pedetidae > Pedetes > Pedetes capensis. Next base: position 76,058 of record VMDO01007746.1, on the reverse strand, counting down.
TGGAGAACAATTTAGAAAAGTTAAACATTGATGTGTGCTATAGCCTATCAATTCCACTCCGGGATACTGTATATGTTGAAGAGAAGTGGAGACACACATTCACTCTGAATATTGTACATGAATGTTGATAGGAGAATTTACCATAAGATCCAAAAATGGAAACAATCTAAATGTCTTTCAATTGATTAATGGATAAAATGTGATATATTCATATAAAGCAATATTATAAAGTTATAATACTGAATGGTGTATTGTTAGGTGCCGTTGAGTCCTATTGGACTCATAGCGAGCCTCATAGGGTTTTTAATGCCTGATTGTTTCGGGATTGCTTTGGAAGTGGATTACCACGTCCTTCTCCCATTTTTGCGGTGCTGGAAATCAAACTGCAGAGTGGCACTCTACCAACTGAGCTAAATCCCAGCCCGAATGGTGTATTGTATATACTATAACATGGATAAATCCTCAAAACTTCATCCTAGGTTAAAGATACTAGATAAAAGTTACATATTGTCTGGCTCTATCTACATGAAATGCCCAGAATAGGCAAATTCATCGAGACAGACAGTAAAGCAGTGTTTCACAGGGACTGAGGGTGAGGGTAGAGGGAAGAGTGGGGATTGGAGAGGACCTGTTAACCGGTATTTGGGTTTCTTCTCTTTCTCTCACTCACTCTTTCTTTCTTTCTTTCTTTCTTTCTTTCTTTTTTTTTTTTTTTTTTGTGGTCCAGGGGATTGAACCCAGGGCCTTGCATATACCAGGCAAGTGTTTTACCATTGAGTAATATCCACAGTGTTACTGGGTTTCTTTCAAGGTGATAAAAACATTCTAGATTTAGATACTGGTCATGTTCATGCAACTGTCACTAGGTATTGCCAAATGCATCATAGAGGAGGGTCAAAATAACTCTGTGAACTATTACTGTAGAACTACCATAGATCTACAGATGTGAAAGAAATCTTAAAGATATGTCACATAATAATGACAATTTTAAATAATTTTAAATTATGTTGTTTCATGTAGAATAACAGAAATTGCATTGTTATTTCAAAGATTGCTTATATTAGGAAAGGAGAAAACTATAATTAAATAGGGCAGAAATCATCTGAAACTAATTTTCTCATATGAATAAGATAGAATATTCTACCTATGTCAACGTTATACTAGAATGATTACGAGGTCCCATTTATGAATGTTCTCCTTTTAATAGTCCTTAGATAAAGAATGATGCACCATAAAAAAGTAATTTTTCTTCTTCCATTCTATACTTAACACAGCACTGAAAAATACTCAGTCTATTTTTCACAATGATTAAAGCAAAATTATATAAATAAAAATAAATCAAACTTTTGCATATTCAAGACAATAGAATACAAAGAGCACCTGTTTCCATTTTGTCAGAGAGAATAATGAATCTAAATTGGATTTTCTAAAAAAGAGGCACCATGTTAGTTCAAAATTACCAAGGCAAAAATACTGAAGTGGGACTCCCTTATTTGGGCATGCTTACAGAGTTATAGTAGTCACCAGCATTTTGTAGTTTATTAAATGTGTCAATTCCTGCACTCTCCATTTTAAATAACATTAAATTCCTACATGATCCTATTAGGTATGGTTCAAGGAGTCACTCCTATTTTATAAAAAAAGTAGCTAAAGAAACTGAGGTTTAACAAGATTGAAGACATACAGGTAACAAGTGGTGAGATTTGACCCTGAATCTAGGCCTATTTAGTTAAAAAGGCCATATATTACAACAGCTTCCCACTAAACTATTTTTAAAACTTTTTAAACTTTAATAAAGACCATTGTGGAAAAATAAGCATGATTTGTACTGCATTACTTATTACACAGAGTTGAATTTTCAATGTCCACTTTACCAATAGAAACAAAAAACACTAGGGTGAGCATATTGCAAATATGTTTCTTCTTGACAGTAACTATAGAAACTTTTGGCACTGGGTTTTGTGATGGGTCTAGAGAAAGCAAGTACATAATGTCTGGCTCTACCCAAAGAGTCAGGAGAGGAAGTCAAAACCAGAGTTGTTTAAAAAGTGCAGAGTCAATCTTTGAGCCTACACCCCTCTCTCATGGATGACCTCTAGCTCTTTCTACACCATCATGCTGCTCCTCACAATATTGCAAAACAAATAATACATATCAAATGCAGAGCTGGTCACTGACCCCAGGCCCCAACTGTGTACATAGAGTATCAGCATAGCTAGAGTTCAGGACTATATCAACCTACTACTCAGAAAAGCTTACATTCAAATCATGGGAAAGATCTCGCCTGGAGCTCCAACACAGGTGCAGCCCACTTGGGACATCTGAGAAAGTGTTCCTTAAAAGAACACATGGGAAACTTTCCAAATTGAGGAACTGTGAAAGGTGTTGCCACATTTATTATTATATTTAAGCTTTATAGCAATCCTTGAAATAATAAGCAATCCATCGAATAATTATTTTATTTTATAAATGAATAAAGGAAGACTCAGAAATGCTAGGTAACTTCATTAGCCCACCTGTCAATGAATCGGATGAGGTAGATTTTTAATTCCTTATGTAGTACTTTTGCTACTATACCAGACCACATGTAGACTGCATATGGCTTTATTTCTAGTAACTCTTTTTTGTTTGTGTGGTACTTGGGGTTGAACACTCAGGGCTTCCAACATACTTTGCAAGTGCTTTACTACTGGGCTGCACTTACAGTCCATTTTTATTTTTTATTTTGAGTCAAGGTCTCGTTAAATTATGCATGCTGCCTCTGGTCTGGAACTCATACTCCTCCTGTCTCTACCTTGTGTATCGCTGGGATTACAGGCCTGCACCACTGTGGTAGGCTTTCATTAGCTTTTATGTTGTATTAAAGTATTTCTGTCTACTTTAACAGAATTGAATGCTTCATAGAATTTGTGTTGAAATTCTTCACATATTTGTCTCAGTAGCAAAAGGGAACATTTCAATAGATTTCTAAGATCAATATTTACTCTCACAAACTCCTTCTGTATCTGAGTCTTTATTCCTGTCTACTCCACTTTATTTCAAAAATTCATTAAAATGTTTCCATAGAAACAACTGAAGGAAAAAGTGATAAGCTACGTATCACTCACAATGGGTGTCTTTCTGAATTTTGGACATTGATTCTTCAAAGAGATTTGGGGTGATTTTTTTTTTTGAGACAGAATACAGTTCTAATGGGGATTCTCTTCACATTTGTCCTTAATGATTTGAGTTATAAACTCAACCTTCATAATTTTAATGAAAAATTGAAAAGATTATTAAACATTCCAGTTTTATTATTGTAGCTGAAATGGGGTACTCTCATCTACATTACCTGCACAAATCCCTCTCTTTGCTCAGTATCTTCACCAATTACTTCCCAATGCTGAGGTTGGGTCATGGAATACTGGTTATATAACCCCTGTCCAGCCATATTGAACACATGATTGCCAGAATCCCATGCAGCTGGGACAAAGAGGAAAAGAAACAAGAAAAATATACCCTAAAGGTCAGTGGTGTTCTTGTTTTTAAAGAAATAGGTAACAGATTAATCTTAACATCAGGAATTTTGCCACACTTAGATGGTCATTGAGACCCTACATTTTTCATAAAAGTACAATAAACACCCATGAATTCTTTAAAATGAGGAAATCTGAGAAATGTAGAGGATGTTGAAATTTCTTCTTATTGCTATTTACATCACTTTGTTATTTACATTTGTACCACAAAGGCTTGAAGTGGAGGCAATCATTCTGTCAGTAGGCAAGGATCTCTGCAGTTTTTTTCAGTGCATAGGGGAGAGCAATAACTAATGCTGTCTGCTGCTGCAGGTCCTAAATTATTTGCTCTTATCCTCACTAGACAGTTTTATATTTGAAGATTTCCCTTATCCACCTCTTCAAGCTGATCAAATGGCAAAAATCACTGAACTGAATTCTATGTTGGCCTCACATGTGAACAGGTGGACCTATAAATTAGCTAAGTGAGAAGGGGAGATATATTCTAAGGGGCATTATAGCTCAGTGTTGGTAAGGAGCTTTAATGTTTTTAGTGGATGATTTCAGGGAACTTTTTAATGGAGGAAGAAACAATGGATTGGTCAGAGTGGTTTTTCAGTATGAAAGGACTTGCTCCATGCAACTTTTGAATCATGATGCTAGCTTATGATGTGGCATAAGACTTCTTTAAGACTCATGTCATCTCTTCTGAACAGACTTCTCTATGAAGTACTGGTCATTAGCTCTACTGTGTCCCCTCCATTAGAGTTCTGTGACTCCAGCATTCGGCACATTAGTGCATGTTGTGTGGCAAGCACTGGTTTAGAACAATGACTACAAACATGAGTAAGCACAATGTGGTCCCAACTTTGAAGGGTTTTACAATACTATAACTCTTTTTATGCATCTAACTCATGACTACAATAGTACATGTATTCAAAGAAGGTATACACGGTGTAATTATTTTATTGTTAGCACCCAGTATAAGGCTACGCACAGGAAAAAACAATATAAAGTGCTTAGTGATTGAATATATGTTACTACAACATACTTATCTGACTTGCAAGATAAAAAGTGAATCTTAATGAAAATATACAAACACAAAAACATATAAAATTAGGGAATTATACATAATGGATTACTGACATTTTTATCATTGAAAATGAGATGTGACTTAATTCACTGACTCATGAAGTTCTTCAGTTAAACATTCATGAGATAATACATAAATCATACTAAGATACTTTTCAATATCTGTATATTATACCAGATTTTGAAAATCATGTAAGAATGTATTTGGAATTAACTAAAAAGGAAATTTACACTTTCCCCCAGTCTCTAATAAATTCTCAACAGCAAGTAATTTCCTTACCCTAGGAAAAGGGTATCTATAGAAAACCTGGAAGTTATATCATAATTAATTGTGCAAGACTAGATGATTTTCCTCTATAATTAGAAACAAGACAAAGGTGTCTGCTGCTCTCAGCACTTCTATTCATCATTTTATTGGAGGCTAATGAAATGAAACCAAAGCAGGCACCTAGAACAGTAACAAAGAAATAAATTTGTCTCTATTCACAGAGACATGATTGTCCACATAGATAATGCCAAAGAATCTACATACCAGCTAATAGAACTGGTAAGGGGTTTAACAAGGCAGCAAGATGCAAACTTAACAAAGAAAAATTAATTTTATTTCTACATAGTATACACAAATGCTGCATTTCTATAATGCTTATTTCTATACAGCATATATACCGCAGAAAACAATTGGAAATTGATAAAAGTCACAATAGCACCCAAAATATGAAATATATGTTTAAATATAGGAGAATGTGTGAGATTTGTACGCTAGAAACTACAAAACAATGATGATAGAAATAAAAAGTAACTAAATAAATGGAAAACTATATTGAAATCATGAATTGTCAGACTCGCTATTGTTAAAATGTTAATTCTGCCTAAAATTTCCTGGTGATTCAATTCAATCCTAATAAGAGTTTTGGTAGAAAATTTTTGGAGAAATAAATAAATTTATTTCAATATTTATTTGAATAGACAAGTAACCCAAAATACTTATAATAATTTTGAAGAAAGACAGGAATGTTAGAGGATCCATTGGCTTATTCCAAGATCTACTATGAAACTGCTGTTTTCAAGACAGAGTAATAGCTGGTGCAGTGGCTCACGTCTGTAATCCTAGCAACTGGGGAGGCGGAGACAGAGGATTGTAAGTTTGAGGCCAGAGGTAGCCTATGTAACTTAGCAAGACCATAACTCAAAATACAAAATAAAGCTGGGCTGGGGGTGAAGCCCAGTGTAAGAGCACTTGCAAAGTATGTGTTAGGTCCTGGGTTCAACTATTGAATAATGAAAAAAAAGTCATGTTGGCAAAAAGATAGACAAATACATCAGTTAAACCAAATGATGCATTTAGAAGAAGATCCACACATACATGGTCAATTGTTTTCTATGAAGTACAAAGGTAAATTCTGGAAAATTGATATAATGTTTTGAACCAGTGGTGCTTGACAATTGGACATTCACATTCCAAAAAAGTGAGCCTCAACCCACACCTCAAATCAAATAGAAAAATCAACTCAAAGTGGACCAGAGACCTAAATGTAAAGTACAGAACTATACAACCTGCAAAACAAAACACACACACAAGTACACAAAAAACTTGAATGATGTCATAAGTATGACACTAAATGCATGACAAATTAACAGAATAAAAACCTACATAAATTGGTGTGCATGATAGTTTAAAACTCCAGATTTTAAAAATCACATTTGAAAAAATGAAAATGCAAGCAACAGACTAGTGGAAAATATTTGTAATGGAATATTCAATAAAATTATTAAATTAATAAAAACAACCCTCTTCCCTGTCTCAAGAACTGACAATACCAAATGGTGACAAAAGAATGAAAGAATTGAAAGCTTCACCCATAGCTTGTGAGTTCACAAAATATAGAATCCCCCTTTGGAAAAGAGTTTGGCAGTTTCTTAACTTGCACATACCACTATCCAATGATCCAGTAATCCCACATAAAATAGAATTATGTAAATCATGTTTCTTCTTGATATGAAACTATAATCTAAGAGTACAAACATGTACTTCCACTTAAGGGTTTTAAATTTAATAAGCAGGAAGATATTTTCATTATTTAATAATAAAAGGAAATATCTTTTTAGGTAAGAGCTAGTGTTCCTGCAGATGTTCTTGACATTTACACAAAAATAACTTTTATGTCATAAAGGACAGATTGAGTTGTTCTCAACTGAACCACTTAATTGTTCTTCAGTGGAAAAATTATTCTTAAATTTTATCTTTCCTCATTTTCCCCAGACTGTTACTGAATCAAATATACATATAAATGAATAAATGCTTTATCTACAGAGCTGGAAAGTGGCAATGTAGTGGTTTGAGTTTGATGTGATCTCTCCAGAGGAAAACTCCTATGTTTCCAGGTGAGACAAAATGCCTTTGTGGAGGTAGTTTTTAGCATTTACAAAGGACTCTCCTTATATGTGCAAGATAGTCCTTTTGCCTGAATGAAGAGTCCCTTAGGGACAGAGGCTAATGCTTCCATACTTAAATGCCAGCTGTGGCAATTTAGCACAGGTAATATCCTAAAATAACAAGTCAACTAAGGAAACAAGACAGATCAGCCCTTAAATTTCCTGAAATGTATAATGCTCTATATTTCTCCAATAGCATGCTTTCTTCCCTTGCTTCTTTCCTTTTTTCTTTTCTTCATTCCCTCTGGATCCTATTACCTGAGTGCCTTGTATGAGAAGGCAGCCATTGATATAAAGTTTCTCTTTTGATGAACTTATAATGGAGTTTTAAGAGAAACTCAGTTGATTATTTTGAAGTTCTATTGTTTTTGCATTTTTGTCTTTCAAAAATTAATGCAAAAGATGAGAAGAAAGTAAAAGGGAGCACTACCAGGGAAGAGGAAGGCGACCAGACACAAAGGGTAAGTGAGGGTCATAAGTGAGTGAATATGATCAAAGTACATTACATGCATGTATGAAAATCTCACAATACAGCCCAGTACTTTGTACACTTAATATGTGCTAATAAAAACCTGAGATTAGAGGATGTATGGAGATTGTTTTCACTTAGCTATCTGTAAGCCCAATGTAGTATGCAGTACCTTTGAGATATGAACAATGGCAGAATTTCTTTAAAAGTAACCATTTCCATATGGGTTTTGTTGTTGTTGTCGTTAGGTGCCCTTGAGTCAGGCCCAAATTATAGCGACGCTATACACAACAGAACAAAACACTCCCCGATTCTGTGCCAGGCACACAATCTTTTTCACATTTAAGTCCATTGTTACAGACGCTGTGTCAATCCATTTAGTAGAAGGTCTTCCTTTTATTCATTAACTCACTGCTTTCCCAAACATGATGTCCTTCTCCAGAGATTGGTCTCTCCTGACTACATGTCCAAAATACTTACGACACAGACTAGACATCCTTGCTTCCAAGGAGCACTCTGATTGCACTTCTTCTAGGACAGATCTGTTGGTTCTTTTAGAAGATGATGTTATATTCAAAATTCATCTCTAGTATCATAATTCAAAAGCATCAATTCTTCTCCTGTCTCCATGTTCAGTGTTCACCTTTCACAACCATATGATGTGACTGAAAATACCATGGTATGAGTCAGGTGCACCTTCATCTTCAATGTGACATCTTTACTTTTCAATACTTCAAAGAGATCTTTTGCCACAGCTTTTCCCAAAGCAAGGGGTCTTTTGATTTCTTGACTGCTGCTTCCACAGGTGTTGATTGTAGGACCAAGTAAAGCAAAATTGTGGGCAACTTAAATCTCTTCTCCATTTATTGTGAAGTTTCATACTGACCCAGTTGTAAGGATTTTTGTTTTTTTCATGTTGAGTCGCAATCCATACTGAAGGCTTTGTTCTTTGATCTTCATCAGTGTTTCAAATCTTCACTTTCAGCAAGCAGAGTTGTATCAGCTGCATAACATAGGTTGGTAATGAGTCTTCCTCCAATCCTGGTGCCACGTTCTTTTTCATAAAGTCCAGCTTCTCAGATTATTTGCCCAGCATAGAAATTGAAGAGATATGGTGAAAGGATACAGCACTGACACACACCTTTTTCAACTTTAAACAAAGCAGTGTTTTCTTGTTTTGTTTGAATAACTGCCTCCTGGTCCAGGTACAGATTCCTCATGAGTACAATTAGGTGCTCTTGTATTCCCATTCTTCACAGTGTTATCCATAATTTGTTATCATCCACACAGTCAAATGCCTCTGCATAGTCGATAAAACATAGATAGTCATCTTTCTGATGTTATCTGCTTTCGGCTAAGATCCATCTGACATCAGCACTGACGTTCCAGGTTCCTCACCCTCTTCTGAATCGGCTTGATTTTCTGGTATCTCATACTGCTGCTTTTGAATGATCTTTAGCAAAATTTTCCTTGCGTGTGATATTAATGATATTGTTCGATAGTTTCCACATTCAGGTGGATCTTCTTTTTTGGGAATAAACACAAACGTGGATCACTTGCAGTCAGTTGGCCAGGTAGTACTTTTCCAAGTTTCTTGACATAAATATGTTAGTACCTCCTGTGCTGCATTTGTTTGTTGAAACATCTCTATTGGTATTCCATCAATTCCTGGAGTCTTGTTTCACCAATTCCTTCAAGGCAGCTTACACTTCATCCTCATCATAAGCAACCTCTGGAAATGGTCATCCACCAGTTCTTTTTTGTATAATGACTCTGTATTCCTTCCATCTTCTTTTGATGTTTCCTGCATCATTTAGTATTTTCCCTGTGGAATCCTTCACTATTGCCACTCTAAGCTTGATTTTTTTTCAACTCTTTAAGCTTGAGAAAAACAGAGTGTGTTCTTCCCTTTTAGTTTTCTGTCTCTAGCTCTTCGCACATGTCATTACAATATTTGATTTTGTCTTCTTAAACTGCCTTTTGAAATCTGTTTAGTTCTTTAAATTAGTCATGTCTTCCTTTTCCTTTAGTTGCTCAACCTTCAAAGGGAAGCTTTAGAATCTCTTTTGACATGTAATTTGGTCTTTTTTTTCCCCTAGCTTTTTAATCACCTTTTGCTTTCCTCAGGAATGATGTCTTTGATGTCATGACACAACTTCTCTGGTTATCAAGCATTAGTGTCTAATGCATCAAACCTGTTCTTGAGGTGGTCTCTGGACTCAGATGAGATATACTCAAGATCATACCTTGGCTCTTATCCACTTGTTCTAATTGTTTTCAGTTTCAGTTTGAACCTGCGTATCAACAATTGATAGTTTGACCCACAATCAGCACCTGGTCTTGTTCTGACTTTTGATATTGAGCTTTCCCATCATAGTGGGATGGAAATGGGAATGTTATGGTTGGGATGAAGAATACTTATGCAACATCTCTCTCTAATGGTATTCTGTGTTGTTTTGACACATCAACCTTCTATCTCTTGAATATTTTGGGATTTTTTTACTCTCTGTGTATTTGGGGCAATAAAGTAGGTGTTCTGCCGTAAGAAGAAGAGGGCTATGATGTACACTATGATTTCCAAATGCCAGTCTGTATCTTGGGTATTATGAACTACATGTTTATGTCCATGCAAAATTTATATGATGGATTTGTAACCCCCAATATATTAGGAATAGACCATTTGGGCTGTACTTTAGGTCATGAGTATGGAGCTCTCATGAATGAGATTAGTGCCTTTCTAAATGAGCCTTTAGATAGCTGTCTGGTCCTTTTCTACCATGTGATGACACATCAACTATTTGGTCATCTGCAAAGCAGAGAGGGCCAAATGCCATCATATTGGCACCCGAGTCTTAGATTTCCAGCCTTCATAACTGTGAGACATGAAGTTTTTTTTTTTTAATCCATTCAGTCTATGGTATTTTTTTCAGCAGTATTTAGAAGTTGAACCCAAAGATTTGCACATACTTTTCAAATGCTCTACCCTGGGGCTATACCCCCTGTCTAATTTTTACTTTTTTATTTTGAATCAAGGTCTCATTAAATTATGCAGGCTGCCTCTGGCCTCAAACTCAAGATCTTCCTGGCTCTGCCTTCTGAGTCCCTGAGATTAGAGACTTGCACCACCACACCTGGCTCGTAATTTGTCATAAAAAGCAGAATTGACAGAGATATTGCCATTGTACCATCTCCCATATACATCTTTATTATGAGGCATTTATCAAAATGTAGATTTCATGAGTTCTGCTCAGATCTTCACATTTGGTTGGATGGAGGTGAGATTCTCATCTATTTTTCAAGGGCTTTAACAGATGATACTGATATTCAGCAAAGTGGGGAAGTCCCTGGGATCATACTCCAATGTATTAGAGTTCTAAAAACACTTCCCTTTGCCTTGTTTATCAAACTTAGAAGTCCCTCGAATATCACAAAGAAGATTGCTAATGCTGGCCAACTGGTGGAGGTTATTATTAGTGTGAGCATATGTCCACAGGCTGCAAAGCAGTACTTGGTCAATGGAACATCCCAGTAGAGGAATTTTGCTGCTCTGACAGCATGAGAGAAAATGTCTCCTCTCTCTCCTTGAGGAATAACTAGGTGGAGGAGCCAGGATTCAGGCAAAAGACTTGATTTCTTTCTGGATAAGGAGTTGGAGAACAAACAATTGCTCTCTCAGGGACCATATTTGTACTTTGGGTATGGGTAATGGCCTGGTTACAATTTTTGCATATTTACGTTTGGAGGTACACACACACACACACGTGCACACACACACACACATACACACACGCACACACAGCCTGCAGCCATATCACCCAGGTAATCTCTTCAGATATGGAAAGGTAAGCAGAGTCAAGCCTGGTTAGTTCTTGGATGGGAGACTGCCTGGTAATACTGGGTGCTATAGGCTTGGGAGAAGAACCTGGCAACCCACTCCTGAAATAATCAGCAACTGAAAATCCTAAGAATAGCAGAAATGCACTGACAATAGTGCCAAGCATGGCACAATGGTGGATAATGTTTCATTCAGTTGTACATATGGTCACTTTGACTTGGACCTGACTGGATAGCACCTAACAACAACAACAGTAACAATAACAACATATACATAAATACATATTGATTTTGAGTAGATCATACACACACATATAAACACATGCACTACACATATATACACATGTATACACATACACATATATACATACATGTATACATACACACATGTATATGTGTATGTATACATGCATGTATATATACATATGCACATATGCATGTACACATGCATATATGTGCATGCACACATGTGTATGTATACATATATGCATGTACATGTGTATGTATACGTATATGTATATGTTTACACATATATGTATGCATACATACATATACACATATATACACATATATACATATATACACACACACACACGCACACACTATATACTATACTATGGGCTGGGGTTTGGCTCAGTGGATAGAGGCTCTGCATTTTCTGAGGACCTGGCAATCCACTCTTGAAGCAATACTGAAACAATCAGCCATTGAAAACCCTATGAGGGTCTCTATGAGTTGGACCTGATTCAATGGTACTTAACAATAACAACAACATACTATACAGGATATATACACATGTAGTATGTATATATGTCTGCCTCTCTCTATATATATGCATACATATATACACGTGTGTGTGTGTGTGTGTGTGTGTATGTGTGTGTGTGTGTGTGGTGTCTGATCCTGCCAGATCTTGGAAGCTAAGCAGGGTTGGGCCTAGTTAGTACTTGGACGCGAGACCTCCTGGGAACACCAGGTGCTGAAGGCTTGGGAGAAGTAAAACCATATGACTACGAGAGAAGCACCAATGATACTGTTTTTCCTGTTGTCTGTAGGGTCTCTATGAGTCGGACACTGACTTGATGGCACCTAACAACAACAACAACAACATATGTATATATACATAGTGTGTGTATACATATTATATATATGTATATATGTATATTTTCTATTATCCTTCCAGTTTGGAATGTAATAAATGTATTGCTATAGTAAGGTCCATGGAGGGGTATCTTTTGCTGTCAAAATTGTTTTAACCTGTCTATTGGTGAGAAGGTAGCTTTCTTAACACAATCAATTCCCTGGCCTTATAGCTACAGGAAGAGCCAGGAACTTTATATTTGAAAAGATTCTGTAATATTTTCCTCAGATTATGTATGTATGTATGTATGTATGTATGTATGTATCTATCTATCTATCTATCTATCTATCTATCTATCTATCTATCTATCTATCTATCTCCATAGACCTTATCTGGTCAAGGAAGTTAATTAGCTGCCTGCATGTGCATTTTGAAGTCAATACTATCTGGTAAATAAAATCAGTAGTTCGTTCTCCCCAAATCAAGTACTTCTTAGAAACAATGAAGAAATAAATTAGCGTGTGATTGGTTTAGCTGTCACATTGCTTCTTATTTAGTTTCCAGCACCTGTTCTGGGAAGGAATATTTGGTAAACAGGGATTTTCTTTCATTTTATCTTTGTGCTTACCTAAGCTAAACAGAATTTTCCCAAAATATTTTTTGCAATAATTTTGTATTTGTTCTTTTACAGTCAAATTATTTAACTGGCATTTGAGTTGGCCATGTTCTATGATCATTTCAATGAAAATTGTTTGCTTATACTATTTGATATTCCTCAGTGAGTTTTCACAACAGTTATCTCTCTACTCTCTCACAAAATATGGGCATCAAGAATGGTTATCAGGATTATGTTGTAATCCTACCAGACATTTTCTTCTCTCTTTACAATGTTAAATATCTCCATAAAATACATTCATAACAAAATGAATACTAGTGAAGAAATTTCAAGTAGCACTGAGAACACTTTAGGTGAACATCTTAATTTCCTTCAGATTAGAATGAACCTATCTTTATTATATAAACCTACAATAATACTCACTAGCCTTTACAATGCCTACACGTGCTTCCAACTTGATTAAATGTGTGATTAGGAAGTGTGTGAACAAAGGCTGGGGCCTGTCTGCTGAAGCACAATGAAGAAAGCCAATGTGCCTTTTTAACTTTCTAGGAAACATTGTCCACTTTTCTAAAAATTATGTAATTAATCACAATTATGATAGATTCATAGAATATTCTACTGTATTTTCTGTCTATGAAAGAAGGAATCATGGCTCTGTTGTTTAAGGACTGAGTTTTGCCAGAGTTGTTGCATATAGATAGTGTGTTTCGTGACTAAACTTACCTGACAGAAAAACTGCAGTAGAAGCTGCCTCCCTGAAAGCCCTCCACTATATCCACTGCTGTTAATCTAAAATTGAGGACTAAGATCCTTTGAATAGCAATATTTAAATTTAAATTTTTTCATTACGTGTTAATCAATGCCGAGGTCTTCATTAATTGTTGTTGATAAAACCTTAGCAGCCACCAGTTGCTATTCTATGAAACAATTACACATATTGTTGTTAGGTGCTATAGAGTTGGGTTCGACTCATAACGACCCACATAGGGCATCAATAAATGATTGTTTCTGGGATTGCTTCAGGAGCGGGTGGCCATGTCCTTCTGTTTTTGTGGAGCTGGGGATTGAACCTGGGTCCTAAGAAAGTATGGACCAGCACTCTACCAACTGAGCTAAACCCCAGCCCACCATTACACATAGTGTATGAATTTTACCTTAATGAAACGAGCTTTCCTTTTGTAATGACTATTAACTTTAAAAGGATAAGGCAAAGGAATTAATGTTAACAGTAATGGATAAGATTTATTGCTCTGAGGGTTTTACTTGTATCTCATTTACTCCTGGCAAAAACCCTGTGAGAAGACTGAGGGAAAGGCCGGCTCAGAAACTTGCCAAGAGGATATAACTAATAGGTGGTGAAGGGAGACTGAATAAAGACTGAATACATTTGTATCACTTAAGAGCCCTTTAACCACAGGTTCAAAGTATATGGTTGACTGTGGTTATGATTCTATATTAAGTAAGGCGGTTGAGTAAAAGTACTTCAAACTACAGTTTATATCAATACTTTTGTATTACTCATAGTGCTTTTCACAGCATTTCCCACTGTATCATTTTGTTTATCCTAACAATCCTGTGAGGGGTGTAGACTCAATGGCAGCACTTTTTTCTACTTGTGGAGGAAATAAAATGCCATGTGACACTGCAGAGCCTGAATTAGAATCAGTTTTCCAACTCCATGAGTGGTGTACTATGCATTGAATCACACTGCCACTCTATAGGCCAATCCATTCTTTTGCTATGATATTCAGTGAACAATAATTCAGAATGCAACAAGCTATGAAAGAGAAAATTTAATATCGTACATATTCTTTTAACCTAAAATTTCCAATTAGAAGTACTTGTAAAATAAGTAACAAAAACAAGTGTTTCAGTTGTAATTCTCGCTATGTAGGTGGAAAACTCCTGAAAGACATGGACCATAGGTAGTAGTATATACCAGGGAAAGGGCTATTCAGTTTTAAATACTTTTTCAAAGACAATTCATGAAGGACAATGAAGGAAGGACAATGAAGAAATATCATGGAAAAAATTATTAACACAAAATAAGTTCAACATGGAAAACCTGTATTTGAATTTCAGTATAGATGTTCTAGCATCCCCAGAACAATATATTCAGTTCTCTATACTACAAATGGGCTAGGATTTAGCTCAGTTGGTTGAGCGCTGTGCTGCAGTCTCTGAGGTCCTGAGTTCGATTCCCAGCACCACAAAAAATGGGAGAAGGGCCTGGCAATCCACTCCCAAGGCAATCTCAAAACAGTCAGCCATTGAAAACCCTATGAGGGTCGCTATGAGTCGGATATTGACACGATGGCATCTAACAACAACAACAACAACAACAATACTACAAATACAATACAGCTTTTCAGAACACTTCTTGAAACTGAAACATAAGTAAAATTTCTCTTATCAAGTCTTCATAACCAAATTATGGTTATACAAGTTATTCTACACAATGATCCACATAATAAATGCAGTTGAAATTGAATGACAATGGTATAGCACTAACATGTAATTCAGTAAAAAATTATATGAAAGGCCAAACCAATGCAGTCCATATATATAGTTTTCTAAGGACCTGGGTTGATTCACAGGTAAAATTAGAATGTACAGATGATTTTACAAAAAACAAAACAAACAAACATGCTTTGGGACCACATAATCTTTTAAGAATAAGATGAAAACTTTGATTAGAATGTCTCCCTCTTAAAATATAGACAGAGATTACAGTGCAATATAAGTAATGAAAAAATTATGTAAAATTGAAAATCTAGTGGCGCGCGCATGTGTTTCACAGGGTCTTGCTCTGTAGCCCATGCTGGCCTTGAACTTGAGATCCTCCTGCCTCAGCCTCCAGAGTACTGGGATTACAGGTGTGGGTCATCATACCCTGCTCTCTAATGGCATTTTTATTCTCAGAAGCACATTCCTCACATGCAATGTCCCTCTAATAAATGAAAGGGTAGTTTTAATATTTCATTAATGCTATTTGCCACAACCAGGATTTTGGCAAGGATTGACAGCAGGGATTTGAAGGGTACAATTTTTGTAAGAAGCTATATCTTATTGTGACTGATACAAGCAATGCACAATCTACTTTAGAGGGTTACATCAAGTCTTTATGAAAATTAGGAATACAAACAAGACATGAACTTTAGAGGCCTCTTTCTGATGAGTTGGACCCGACTCAACAGCACTTAACAACAACAACAACAAATTCTGACTAGAGGTTGTATAAACTGGCAATGGTAATAAACACAATCATTTATTGAGCACTAACATGTTCCCACTCAAATTCCCACTCAGTGTTATGAAGATAGTATTGTCATCTCCACTTTGCATAGGAGTAACTTGAAGCACAGTGAAGTCAGGCAATTTGCCTAAGGTATGAGTCAGACGGGGCTGAGATTTAGCTCAGTGGGTAGAGCGCTGCGCTGCGGTCTCTGAGGCTCCGAGTTCAATTCCCAGCACCGCAAAAATGGGAGAAGGGCCTGGCAATCCACTCCCAAGGCAATCCCGAAGCATTCAGCTATTGAAAACCCTATGAGGGTCGCTATGAGTCGGATACTGACTTGACGGCACCTAACAACAACAACAACGAGTCAGACTAGCAACTGATTTGAAATAATTCACTTAGAAGATGTCAGTTCTTCACTTTAAAAAAAAATTGGCATTTGTATTTCCTATAGAATAAATTCAGGAGAAGTATGTGTTAGACCACTCCCAAAATATTACCAAAACAATCAGCCATTGACCCTATGAGGGTTACCATGAGTTGGACAGGACTCAACAGCACCTAACAATAACAACAAAGAGAATAAACTATTTAAAAATAAACTGAGCTCACAAGAGACATATTTTATATATAATGAACCCAGAATTCCAAAAAGCAACAATTACTAAGTGCATTTTAATGCTTGTAGTCTTGATTTAGGGTTTGAGGATTTTAGGCTCAGTGAGCTGAAAAGGACTTCAATAGGGAGTCCATATGTGCCCAATACATTGCTTACTCTTATGGTAAATGGGCTGTCGAATGTTCTTCAAGAGGTTGTAAAAAAAAAATCTGCACTTTCTTTAACAAAATGGCATACCAAATTCTTCACTATATTAATGCACACTATGTTGCTGTTGTTGTTGTTAGGTTCTGTTGAGTTGGCCCAACTCATGGCTCCCAGCACTATGTCAGTGCTTCTCTTCTATTCATATGGTCTTCGATGGCTGATTTTTTCAGGATTGTTTCAGGATTGGGCTGCCAAGTCCTTTTCCCATTTTTGTGTTGATGGAGATTGAACCAGGGGCCTCAGAGTGTATAGAATGTCATTCTATCAAAGGAGCTAAAACCCCAGCGCATGCATATTATATTGTCTATTAAAAGTGTATTTTGGTAAAAGTGGAAAAAAATAAGTTTTAAGGCCTAAATTCCTATTTACTCTTGTGCTTTGCTTATTCATCATTCATCTCAAATATGTATTTTACATCGTAACTTTATCATACCCTGTTGTTAGGTGCCGTCGAGTCGGTATCCAACTCATAACGACCCTATGTACAACAGGCAAAACAGTATTGTCAGTACTTCTCTGCTGTTCATAAGGTTCTCAGTGGCAGATTGTTTTTTGGGAGTGGGCTGCCAGGTCCTTCGCCTGTCATACCCCAGTACACATTAATCCAGTATATATTTATAATTCTAATACCAATTATTTCTGTTAACTTAAATTCTAACCTGGGAAAGGAAATGATTCTCTAACTGCTGCCTGGGGCTGAAGTTTATTTAGCTCAGTTTATAGAGTGCCGTTCTGCACTCTCTGAGTCCCTGGGTTCAGTTCCTAGCTCCACAAAAAGTGGGAGAAGGACCTAGCACCCCACTCCCCAAACAATCCTGAAACAATCAGCCACTGAAAACCCTATGAATAGAAGAGAAGCACTAACATAGTGCTGGGCATGGCACAGTGTCAGTGTTGTACATAGTGTTGCTATGCATTGGACCCAACTCAGTGTCACCTAACAACAACAACAACAACAACAACAACAACAACAACAACTCTTGCCTGACTGGGTTTAGCTTCCTAAAAACAAATATTGAACACACATGTGTGCTAGCTCCTAAATTTAGGTTGAAATAATATTTATTAGCTTTGACTTGTGGATTCAGAAATATGTTTCTGTGCTGGTTAAGAGAAGGTATTTTTTGATTAATGTTTTATTGCTTTGCTTTATAACAACTCACATCCTTGTGGAAGGGAATAATTGGGTGTTTTTAAGCTTAGAACAAGTGATAATATTCTGAAACCCCAAAACAATGTTATATGAAGTGTTTATTGAATAAAATATTGTTAGATGGGCAAGTGGATAATTATGTCCTAAACCTGAAGAAATTGGATGAAGCAAATTTAAAAATACACATTAGGCAATGGTATGAAATTATTCAGGCCACTTCTTTTTTTTTTTTCTATTTTGCCATTCCTTTATCCAGCCTCTTTTAAAGTTTTTATTGTAATTGGTAACTGAATATGGTTTCTTTACAAGCCCGTGTTCCCTTTGCCTGCAGATGTTAGGAGGAAGTGGGAGTGAATGCAGCTGAGGAACAGAATCAGGTTTTATCCTCCCCAGTAAGTAGTAGTGAACAGTACTCTGCTCCGCTTTTTACAAACAGCTTCCTGTTATACTCATTTTCAAGATATGGGTCCAAAGTAGGTGGTCTCCAGGGTTCTGATCTAAGGTTCTAGTCTGAAGTACCCACTCAGGAAACAGCTATTCAACATTCTTTGCTCAAGATCCCTGGGCAAAAATCCTTGAGAAGTCCTATAACTAATATAGACCCTAAGGGCCTTTGCTCCTAGGGTATAGTCTGTGGCTATGCCAGACTAAGTTTCATCTACAGCACTCCAGTGTTCACATACTTGGTAGAGATCAGAACGCACACTTGTTTCCCTCTATTATTACTTCTAGCTCCAATAAAAATCAGTGATCACTGTCTGTGCCCTAAAAAGAGACAAACATCATTTATTACATTTAATTTTGGTATTTAGGATTACAAAATACAAGTTATAGGAGATAGAGACTTTTTAAGTATTTATGTACTCTTGTTAGAATATAATTAAAAACAGGAAAAGTATTTAAAGCCAAGAACATCACTAATTCCTCACTTTGTTTGGATGAACGTTTTATTAAATATATTGTGAATTTTTACTACATAAGGAATATAGAATCATGTCCTATAAATTATAATTGTGTAAAAATTTAGCCAAGGAGAAGAGAGCATATGTTAAGATAAAGGATGTTCTTTTTCTGCCTGCCATTTTAGTCCTCATAAATGACAATGAAAATAATCATATTTCAAAAGTACAGTATATGCAAGATAACTATGGTTTCTAAATACAGGTCCTAGACTTTAGATGATTATAGAATCTGCCACAAAATTTATAGGCGGTGTCTATAGATTACATAGAATTTGTGAGTGCTACTAAATTATTATTTGAATCACAAAATTTAAAATGGCAAGGATAAATGCAATAGCACATAGTAGGAGCTGTAACATACCACAGTGCATTATTATAAGGGCAGTGTGATGCTTTATGAAAATGGACCATTGTGAAGATAGAAGCGTTTATCAAACTGAAGGTGATGGGTTTTACCAATGTATGGAGAGAACAGAGTAACTGATGTTACAAAAGAATGCTAAAAAGAGAAATATCATCTCATCTCTGATACACTTGATTTTTTCCCCCGAAGATATTTCTGTTAGAAAATTCATTCACTTGGAAAAAAAGTCCTGTAAGTGATTAGGACATATATCACCCTGTTACTTATAATCACAGGGATAAGTCATACTTACTGATTATGAAACAGAGCAAGAACAGGATTTATGTGCATTTAGGCTGAAATTTTAAAAAATCATGATACCTTTCTACAAATTAGTTTTCTTGGAATTGGTATCTACTTAGCTAGGTCAGCAATGGAATTTGTGAAAGATTTCTACCTCAGTCTTCCCTTTGTAAATCAATATATTTCCCTGCCGGATTTAGTACAGTTTGAAGCAGTATTTATGGACTGAATTAGAAATACTACATTAGGAAAACATGTAACATACTCCACGAGTATTTTAGAACATGATTCACTAAAATTACAAAACAAGATACCAGCATCCTGTTTGCCTTTGTGGAATACTTTTACAGCATTCAGGCATTGAAAGTATTTGATTTATAGATCTGAAATAGTGGATGTATTAAAAAATTTATATTCATAGCATCTCCTCTGTTTAAAGATAGCTAGAAAATTCCCATCTAGTTTCAAAAATTAATTTCAAAATTAATTTAATAATATGGTACAATATTGGATCTACTCCAAAATATCAAAGAGATTGTCTATATTTAGTTCCTTAGGAGGCTTTTTAGGAAGTTGTGCTTTATTTTTTAATGAAAACAAACTCTTATTTGACTATGATAAAGATCTTGAAGAAACATGAAAGTAAGGGTACTCCTGGTCTAAATGAAACCATTCAAGCAGGGCTATGAATGTGCCTTTGGCAGAGATTTATAGCACCTACTTAAAATGCTATGCTGGTAGGAAATGAGAAAAAGAAGACAAAACATCCTCTGAAAGTCAGGAAACCATTGAGAGAGCAGTGAAAATCTTAACAATAAAATGCTACATATCACTAATAATATATCGTTGATGATTTGACAGTCTGCAAAGTGCACAATAGTTATATAGTCTGCCTCAGTATAGAAAAGGAGACTTAATTGCTTAAAAGTGTCAGAAAACTCTATTTGTGCCTAATTTCTGACACAGAGACAATTATAGGATATAGGATTTATTTATGATAATTTTGATAATAACACCTTCCTTACAAGTTTAATTACGAACAAAGATTTTGGTGCATTATATATGTGAAGTAAAGATTTCTCTTTTTTTGACAAGAATAACAACAAAAATGATGAGAGTATTTCAGTATGTAAATGGAGGAAAAGAGAATTACAAAGCTCTTGGTTTAAAAAAACAAAACAAAAAAATGAGAGCCTGACATCCTAGACATCGCTGTTCAAGTTTGTGATGCATAGGTGTGATTTTCCAATGTCACCATGTTATAAATACTTGTGCTTTATCCACATTGATGTGTGTGTTCATGTGTGTGTATGTGTATGCATGTTTACAGTTATTGTATGTTTTACATTGTGTGATACTCAAGAATTTTAGGAATCCAATCACATAATCCATCACAGGAAAAAAATCTCATATAGAAATCAAGTAGAGTAGTCTTTGGCATTTCCTTTGAGAAAGGATTATGAGAGTGAGCTCAGAATTTATAGATTGAGCAGGACTGAGCCATATGACTGTTAAACGATCAATCTTAAAAAGCTGCTAATTCTCTTTGGTGAAACCTGAGGAATTCTCATTAATGTAGACTAAATGAATAGCCAGTAATGGCTCATAGATGCCAGGGAAGAGCATCTAATTTTCTAGACATTAACATTTAAAGAATTCACATTCATTACCACTGGTTTCAAATATTGCTTTTAGTGTAGGTACCTGGTTCAAATAGTAGAGCACTGATGATGTTAGTCTTTCCTGCTCTGGCTCAGATTCTTAATTCTTGGAATTCATTCTTTACTTACTTACATGGATAGCATCTGCCCTCTATTTGTTTCATACTGTCCTTTCTCCCTTGGTGCCTATTTAATGCATGGTGCAATTTGATCCTTTTCCTCTACCTGAATTTCAGACCCTGGCTTTCTGTACAAAGTCGTAGCATGTTTCTCATTTATCTTGTCTTCCTAAAGTCACACCTAGCAAGTGTGCAAATTCACACACCTCTCTTTTCTCATGCATTTAAAGTATTTCAAATTAGAATACATCAAATCCCTTTATCAGCTAAGATGACTTAGCCTTCACTAGCACCTGTCACCCTTCTCATTCCTCTATATCTTTCATCCATGTTTCCTTGTGAACCATCAAAAGTACAAATATTTCTTCAGTGAGGTCGCTTTTATGCTACTATATTTCCCAGCACTTTTATGTTTTTATGTCCTCATATATAGAACAAGCAAGCATTAATAATACCACTACCATACTTGATGATTCCTAAGAAGGAAGCACACTTAGGTTTGTACCATGAACTCTAAGATGCCTACATAGTTTGAAAAATGCCTGCCAAATCCAAATATTCTCAAATGCCACAATTCTAAAGAGCATAATCAAGCAAGTGAAACTAGTCTCTACTCTATCAATACAAATATACTGAGAAAGTCCTGTCTTGTTATATTTTGCTTCTTTGTCTACCACTGCATTAGGTTTTCATGTCAATGTCACTCATGAAAATTAATAAGGTGGCCAGGCATGCTGGCACACACCTGCAATCCCAGCGACTCAGGAGGTGGAGGCAGGAGGATCACAAGTTCAAGACCAGAGGCAGTCTGTGTAATTTAGTGAGACCTTGACTCAAAAAGTAAAAAAATGGGCTGAGGGTGCAGCTCAGTGGTACAGCACTTGCAAAGCAGTGCCCTGGGTTCAGCCCCCAGTACCATAAAAAACAAACAAATAAACAAACAAAAAAACCAAGGAAAATTAGTAAGATATTCTTCTTTTACAAAACCAATACAATTGAATATTTTCGGTATTTTTTGTTTTAACTAATACTTCATCTATCACCCAAAATGTGTGTGTGTGTGTGTGTGTGTGTGTGTGTGTGTGTGTGTGTGTCCCTGCATGGGGAATAAGCAAAACCTTATATTTGGTGATGTGTGAGTAAGTGAGTCCATGTATTTAGGATTGCCACCAAGGATTCAGATTGCTGAGAGTTACATAATGCTTCTGAGAAAGTTCAGGAGGAGTGGGAGTGAATTCTTTCTTTCTTTCTTTCTTATTTATTTTTTGTGGTACTGGGTGGTTGAACTCAGGGCTTCATGCATGCTAAGCAAGTGCTTTACCACTGAGATACACCCTCAGCCCCTATTTTCATTTCTTGTTTTGAGAAAGGGCCTCGCTAAATTGAACAGGCTGCCTCTGGCCTGGAGCTTGTGATCCTCCTGCTTCAGCCTCCGGTGATGCTGGGATTACAGGTGTGCACCACAGTGCTGGGCTCTGAGGTGAGTCTTTCTGACTAGAGGCTGTTCTATAGGTGGCTAGTTCCTAATGTGCCATTTATATTCCTCCCAGTGTGCCTGTTACAAATGCTATCTCATTCAACTTTTTTCACTGATAGCAGAGAACGGCATTGAACATAAAATCCATTTTAGCTGTGCAAATGTTTTTCCTCTTACTGTTAAGACAGCCAGTTTGGAAAATTAAAACATGAGTCACCTAAGAAAAAACAGCAGGGATACCAGCAAGAAAACTTTAAAATGTGCTGAAAGAGCCACCTGAATGTGAGACTACAAATGATTAGGACAAACCAGGACTGAACACAATCAATAGATGACTCTGATCTGGGGACAGGTTTGGGAAATGGATCTGCATGGAATGTTAAACTGTTGGTACACAAGGGCAGAGTATGTGCTAGGAGGTAATTCAGAATTTAACTTATGCCCCCAAAGACAATAGAAAGCTTATTTATATGACTAAAGTGTGTCTTCCATATGTTTGTGTCAATTGTGCATTCCAGATATTTAACTCAATTTCAGGAGCATTTTTCAAGGGAGTAAAAACTGATATGGTTAGCACCCTTTGAAATTTTACTGGATATATTAGATACTTCCTTTTCTTTATTGAGATGATAGTGTTGAATCCCATGACCTTCCAGATGTCCTGCAGTTGAAACCTCCCCCAGCTGAATTTTTCATACTTTAGGCTGGATGATTGATAAGATTTTTGTGTGGTTCTTTTTTCTTCAGCAAAACTTAAGTGTCTTTTCTTTCTATTGTTCCTTGTTTGCACACAATTTTGTTCTACCTGATTGTCTTTCACTGAGGATCTACACATACAGGTGGAATTGTGTCTCTCCACAATTTGTAACTTCAAGTCTTAACTCCTAGTATCCCAGAATGTGACTATTAGGAGATACTGGAGGATCTTTATGAAAGTAATTAAGTAAAAACAGAATCATTAGTGGTATTAATTCATTATGATTGATGTCCTTATCAGAAGAGGTAATTCAGACACTGTGAGACTTAGAGGAAGGGCCATGTGAAGACACAGGGAGAATGTGGCTATCTATAAGCCAGTGAGAGAGGCTTTACAAGAAACTAATTCTGCTGACACCTTGATTGAGACTTTTCTGGATTTTCTCCAGAGTGTAAGAAAATAAATACTTGTGTTTGAATTAACTATTCTGTGGTACTGTGTTATGGCAGCCCTACCAACCCAATATAATATTTAACACACAGACACACACACACACACACGTCAAACAATTCATAGTTCACTTTCAAATAACATATCAATAGATGAGCTGTATTAAAAACAAAATCATACACTGGAGTTCAACTTTGGGACTAATGGAAACAGTCAAGAAGATTTAGAGAAAAGAGTGATATTTACGGAATGGTGCTGCAGTGTAGGGCATGCTGGTCAGAGTGGGGATTTGAAGTGATAGAGAGAAAGCTCCACCATAGTTCTTACCTCTGCCTCAATGGTGACCAAATACTTATCAATTATCATCACGATTACAAATATCTATTCCATATCAGCTATAAATAAGAAGTTCCACTAGAATTATAGGCTATACTGCAAATCTACAATATATTTTGTGAGCTCCAAGAACTTCCAGTGAAATTGGGGAAAGAAGATACCTGCATGTAAAAAGATATACATAAACACACATGCAAACACACACACACACACACACACACAAATGAAGATCAGATGAGAGAGTATATAATACTTTCTCTTTATTCTTTGAAAGTATATAATACTTTCAAAGTAAATGATAGAAAGCCATTTGAGAATTCAACTATAGAGCGGTTGAAAATGAGAATGGAAAGAAAAGACTTGATATTAATAATAAAATACCTGCTGGGCTAAGATTAGGGCCAAGAGTAAAACAAAAGTTGACCAAATAATGAATAAATGATCCCGGGTAAATTTACTTATATATTTTAAAATATTTATGTTCTAAATTATTTTTAAAATATCTGCTTGGATCAGTCTGTGGAGGGAAACAGGAGGATGGAGAAATGTTAGGAAGAGAGGCAGATGGGGAGGAGTCAGAGTCCAAGGAGACCCAAGACCCTGCAGTGGACAAAATCCTCAGCATAGAAGAAACAGAGGGTGCTAGTCATAGAAAATACAGCAGGAAGGTGAAGAAAACACTTCACGAGCAGATCGTCCTCTGGGCCCTTAAAACAATACCAGTACATGATAAAGGCAGAAACTTGATGGAAGAATATTAGGAATGAGGAGGATATGTATGACAGTCAAAAAAGACAAGAAAAGAAAATGAAACAAAACAAACAAAATCCCTTCAAATCTTAAATTTAATTTGAAGTTAGATTTTCTAGAAAGGAGAAAAACTGAAGAGGAACTAGTAATAAGAAAGAAGGGTTATATGATTTTTTTTTACAAAGTCACAATGGAGATATCTTTGGGTCCTAGAGGGGCTGTGAGGAGGCAGTGATTAGCATTGCTGAAGAATTGGTGCTCCAAGAGGATATGGGTGTCCTCTTTAGGGGGAAAAGATCAATTATACTGTTTTTTACATGAAGAGTGATACAGAATATCCATAAACATTTAGGGAATAAGTTTTCTTTCCTTTTTCTATTACATTTTGATGAATTGTTAATATCTACCATTTTTCAATTCCAGGCAAACAACTTATTGCTTGTGCATCTTCCCTAAACTTTATTTGAGCAGAATAATAAAGCTACAAACCACACTTGTCTGCTGTAAGGGATAAACCTAAGTGGAATATTGTTTCTCTCCAGAAAGGAACTGAATTGTTACTTCTTATCAATGTTATTGGGGCTGGGGTTTAGCTCAGTTGGTAGAGTGCTGCTTTGCACTCTTTGAGGCCCTGAATTCGATCTCCAGCACCACAAAAATAGGAGAAGGGTGTGGCCGCCCAATCCCCCAAACAATCCTGAAAACAATAAAACAATCAGCCATCAAAAACCTGTGAGGGTCACTATGGGGTTGGACCCTTCTTTTATAATCTCATTAGGACTTGATCAAGACTAATATTTCACTCTTCAGTGGGAGATAAGGCATTTAAAAATAGGACTGGATATGGACTTTCTGTCCTAGCCTATTCAATTCATTGCATACATTCCTGTTGAAATACAACATAGAAATTATTTAGACTTGTCTTCTGCTGAATTTAGGAATCCATGTTCAACTATCCTTACACAAAAGTCATTAGGCATTTCCTTGAGTGCTTTTAAGGATAAAAAGTGCACTAGCTTTTTGAGGTTGACCAGTGTACCATGATAAAAACAAACCCAAACACTGAAGTTATTTTTCAGATTCTAGCTGTCTATTACAAAGCAGAGAGCCTAAGATATTAAAGTAACATGTCAGGCATAAAAAATACCTTCTGGTAATATAAAGTGAAAAGCATCTTTCTTCTGAACACAAGTTCTGAAGAAAGGTGAATACAAATGTGTTCAAGAATCAAAAGAGAACATTAGACACTTGGAACAGCGTAAGTATTTGTAAACAACATGGGATGTCTGAATAATTACCATTCAGCTCATGCAGTGTCCTTGTTCTGATTAGTGGCTTCTGTGTTTTCAGGCTGGTTTTGCTGACTGCCTGGGGGGCAGAAAGAGGAAACTGGAGGGGACGGAGAAGGGTAATGGGGGAACAGGAGAGGTTGTTCACCTGTTTCCTAAACCATCCCTCTCTCTCCCCTTTTCTTTCTCCTATCAGGCCTACTTTGCTCTATGACATGTTCTACTGCTAGGTAGACCCACTGAAGTAGTACAATAGATTAAATATCTGCTATCACATCTCCTGGGATTTTCATGTGAAATGTTATTCATAGATATGGGTGTAATAAAGGGTACCCCAGGGAAGCTGAAGCTAATCCTCAGCCAACACCAGAACATCAGAAATGGGATCAACATGACCAGGGCCACTTAAAGGCATTGCCAGATTTAACATCTTGTCCCCTACCTGGGTCCACTCCACAATTCTCTCAATGTTTGACTTTTTTTTGGATTCTAGAATATTTAGCACAGGGAAAATCTGTCCAATTTTTATACTATTTTCTTTCTATAGTTTATTTAGGGTTTATAATGGTGAAAATAAATGCTCTGTTCAACTTGAAATAAATTAAAAATATATAGACTGTTTATTTTTGAAAAAGTCTCTTTATTAAACCGCTCCATTTGGAGTGAATCTCTTGAAGTACATTTTATTTTATAGCAGAAAGAATGCAGATTTTGTAAACTTCATTTGTATTCATTCATTCATTCATTCATTCATCTATTTACTTATTGCAGTAGTGGAAGGTTGAACCCAGGGCCTCACACATGCTAGGCAAGTGCTCTACCACTGAGCTATACACCTAACATCTTTCTTTATTTTTTGAGACAAGGTCTCCCTAAATTGCACAGGCTGCCCGTGACCTTGAACTCATGACACTCTTGCCTCTGCCTCCTGGGTTTCTGGGGTAACAAGCATCCACCATGGCACACAGCTTAAACTTTACTTTTTTGAATGATACAACATCTTATTACTCAACTTGCTAGGCACAGGAAATAATGAAAAGTGATTGTTGGCTAATGATAGCCTCATGAGGCAACTGAAAGTGATAAAATTTAACGTGCCAGATTAGCATCTTTTATGGCATGATAAAATCAGTTGACTTTTAAAATGGAGTTTCACTGCTTTGGTAGAAGATACTGTTTGAATGAATAAAAACTTATTTTTTCATAAAAATACTAAGGTTTTCTTATCCTTGTCACTTGAGTCCAAAAAGGTATAGTTAATTTAGTTTCTCCTAACGCAGACTGAAATGGTGGGCATGTATATCTTCTTTCTTATCCTTGGGAGTATGAGAAAGTCACTTAAGATAATTGTGAAATAATGTAGGTTCCCAGAAAGATGTGCTTCACAACTGCTCCAGTCATAGTAAGTTAAAAATAAAAATTGTATAAATCCAAAAGAAAAAATAAAAATGACCTTCTATCTACACTATTATTATTCTTTCCTATCTTCTCAGATTCATCATGCAGGTTTTTTTCTTAACATAGGGAAATTATTTAAAATCTCCCATTGTTAAATTTTCGAGAAATCATTATTGCACTTTTATATACTTTCATAAAGATCTTGTAATCAAGTTTTTCCTAATTAGTAAAACATGCAATAATGCATCAGAATGTCATCATCCATGGAATATTTTCCTTCTGCTGCTCATTTAAGGATGGGGAATATGGTTTCTTGGGAGAATGAGGAAAACTGGCTTAGAAATAAGTTCTTCATTCACTTCCATGATTAAAAATACTGAATTTTGGAGAGACTATGGACTTTTTCACATGTTCTGCAAACAAGATTGGCAATACAATTAACAAGTTTCAAATGTGTTCAGACTCTTTGGAACTCACAATCCCACTGAAGATAGCCTAAGGAAATAATTAGAAGTAATCAAAGGCACATACATAGTTGCTTTTTATAATATTATTTATGAAATAAAATGTTGGAAGTAAGTTAAATATTTAACAATAGGAAAAGAACTAAACAAATTTGTAAAATATACTTTTAAATTGTATAGTACTGAAAAATAGCATTTTTATAAAATTGAAAAGATAAATTCTATGAAATATTTAATTGCACACAGTAGTCTTTGTGAGATTTATTGATTCATTCAATTATTTACTTTTTAATCCAAAATTTTTATA
The DNA here is from genome assembly GCA_007922755.1 of Pedetes capensis. Taxonomy (NCBI): domain Eukaryota; kingdom Metazoa; phylum Chordata; class Mammalia; order Rodentia; family Pedetidae; genus Pedetes; species Pedetes capensis. Next base: position 47,263 of record VMDO01007746.1, on the reverse strand, counting down.
CCATGAACATTATTATTTTGCAACATATAGTATATCTACAAATGTATGTAAAATCCAGGTAACTCTGAAATATTACTGGGAAAGAACCTGTCAAATAGTAGGTGGTGAAACAACACCATGATTATTAACTTATTTTTATAACTTTTTCTATATTCCACATTGTGCCTACTACTTTCAGAACCAGTTATGATATAATGCAGGAGAATTAGGACACAAAACTTTGTTTATATCACCATGTTAGTTTGTAACAGAGCAATATATACTTACATATCTTATGGAAAAGAAATTAACTAACATTAAAAAAATGAAGTGTACAACCCGAGAATTTTTCAGAACTTTAGACATGACTTTATAAAACATTTGTTTTGGCTATAAGAAAGCTGAGGTAAAGAGATAGATTGACCCAAAGGCATGTGAGTTACAAGTATTCTATCAATACAATGATTTGAAGATCACAAGCTCACTTCCGGTCTGGCTAACTATAGCCAGACATTCAAGGCTAAATAAGAGCATAGTCTCCTGACTTTCCTTATGTTCTTACATCCCTAACACTTAAACCAGCTACTTAAACAGTTTCTGGGTTTCATGCAGCCAGGTGTACAGATTTCTGATAGAGTTATTTTGATAGGAGACTTCATTGAATAGTTACTTATTTATATTTCTTTGTTAAGAGTGAAGAATGGAATCAGTTTCACAGTAAGCATCACATTAATTTATAAGTAAGAATATTTTAGATAATTTTAAAAAACAGCTATGGAAAATAATCACACATAATTCCTTCTGAAATCAAACTCTAGCTATTTCTTTTGCTGAAGCTGCAAAAGCTGACTTCAAGAATGACACAAAAAAGTGGGAGGGTGAGAGAAAATGGTCTGGAACAGTGGGATTTAACCTTGCTGCACATTCAAAGTGCAGCTAAGTTTATGAATCACCATTCTAGAAATGTCATCTAACTTCTTTTCATTCTTTGATATTTTACTTTTTTTTTGCTACAATACCCTCTTAGTAAATGGTAAGGTTTTCTTTTTTCCTTTAAATCCTTGGGCCTGCTTTATCAGATATTGTAAACAAATGTATTAGTGGGCACATTTATTGACATTTTTGCTTTCACTTGTTCCTTCTCAAGGATTGAGATTGCTATTTTAAGTCATCTTTCACTTACAGTATGTGAAATTTGGTTGTTGACAAGTATTTCTGTTCACTGCATGATCAAAGACATTTGACAGTGATTGAGTTCAAGCTCTTATGATCAATATATAACTGAAATCAACTCATTTTGGAATTGATTAAAAGGGAGTCCTTCAGCTTTTAAAACTGAATACATTTAGCCATATTGTAAGCAAGTGTCAACAGGGTCATTTTGCTTCCATTCTACATTAAATTCTATAGCAGAAAAATAAAAGCAGTAACCTCTGCCTATCTAGGGAAAGAATTAAGTCAAGGATTTTAAGCTTTAAAATCTCCTAGGATTCATTTAAATTTGTTCTATTTTTCCTCATTTTAACAGGATCTTTAACTTAACCTTCTTTGAGGTACTCAACACTAGCATAGGAATAAAACTCCAGGAATTTAAGTGTTAAAATGACTTACAAGTGTTTTTAACACACGATTTAGGTTATTTAAAGTTAAGAATGATAGAAAAATAAAGGGAGGATTATGTCAGAGGATTCTAAATTTTCTTTTCTTGATTTAATTTAAGAAAAACTTCTCAACTCTAATTCTTCAAAGTGGGCTATTGTAGAATTGGTGTTTTGCTCAACATTGATATCTTGCTAGAGTAGGTATTTAAAGTTGTACCTTGTGATATTATATGGTAGGCAAATGTCTCTTTTTTTGAGGTCAGAGATATTCACACTTGGAGACTTCTTGCATTTACTAAACTCTCAAATTGAGAGCACCAAACAGCTTTTAAAATAAATGAAACTGCTATCCAAATGCCCACTAACGATGTATTTTTCAAGCCACTTACCTTCACTTGTTATGAAAAGTATCTTTGGGTGCCCTCAACTACCAGGAGAAGATGCTTACTTTAGTTGTATGTTGTTGTCGTTAGGTGCCCTTGAGTTGATCCAACTTATCGCAACCATCATAGGGTTTTTAATGGCTGATTGTTGCAGGATTATTTCAGGAGTGGGCTGCTACATCCTTCTCCCACTTTTGCGGTGCTGGAAATTGAACTCCAGTCCTTAGAATGTGTGGAGCAGCACTCTATCAACTGAGCTAAACCCCAGCCCAGTCTGATTAATAATGTGTACTATTAAAAAATTGAAAAAAATGTGAAGCATTATAACATGTCTTGTGGTGATTTTGCTCCTAAGTGAACTTAAGCACTGTGGGAAATGGAAACACTCAAATTTTGCTGCTTTATCAGAGTTTTTAATGACAAAATTTAAAGGAGTATAATTGAAAATACCTTAATCTTCCAGGTTATATACTTTCTTTGAAAGTTCTCATAATCTTAAAAGGATTCTTACAGCCTTAATAGCAAATTATATTTTATTTAATCTAGACTGTATTTCCTGTTAAACATGTAGGCATTTTACAAATCAAAAGAACAACAGAATCTTTAAAATGGAAATGATCTTGTGTTTTTGTGAGTGCATATGTGTGTGTGTAATTACTGACCTATGTGTCCTTAGTTCTCATTTCAAACAATTTTATTAGACTGGCTATATAGATCATGGTCACACTTTCCCAAACTGTTAAACTGTAACAAATCATCATAATATGACACATTTAGTAAGGCAATTTACTGCATGAGGTATGCATAAGGCACTTGTATATGTAATAAATCATATAAAAGCCATATATGTAGAAACCATATACCTCTGTATTTTATAAGTAGTGATAAAATATACAACAAATTGCCTAATACAATAATTTGTGTTCCTACATGTATACTGCTTTCACCTTAATGTAAGAAAATATTTTTTGAACAGATGGCCTTTGTACATTGTTTAAGCAATCAATGGACTGCATTTAATTGTACTTGGAGAAAAAAAGCAGTCATTGTTTTGATGGGAAAAACCACATATTCCATCCATTCTTGGCTTTTGCCTAAGCCCATACAGTAAAAATAAGGAAATAATTCTTTCATTTAACAGCTGACATGCAAATGAAAGCATATCAGATAACACCAATAAGAAATTGGTCAGGAAGACAGAGCTGGGGAAACTCCAGTCTGGAAGCTAAGAAGTTTTGTTTTTGACTGGTCCTCTTTCCATCACTACTCTTAGTTTTACCACCTCAGGTTTTTGAGAACAGAGACTAAGTGTGAAACAATATTACAGAAAATAAAGAAGAAACATATTCAAGCAGAAAAATGCAACAAGTAATTCCACACACCTTACGTCTGGCGTGTGCATATCTAACTAAGGAAATGAAAGCTGTGGATCATATTGTTGGCATACCTTGGTTTATTTTTAATAGTATAACTGACTTTACTTTGCCAGATGTTTAAGTGATGTGTATTGTGGAGGATGGTTAATTGAGAAAGAGTTATGTAGCTTTAAAAGAGAAAACAGATGTTTAACATGCGTAGGGACCCTACAGAATAGTTTGCTGCCATGATGCTCTATGTGAAATAAAAACTTAAACCTAAGTTGTATCTTGCCCATGTTTTTCTAGGATAGAGTGAGAGAGACATGAAAAACTAGGATGTCCTCAACGCAGGACTGATTCTAGGAAAAGCCAGGCTGCTGTACTTTCTGCCTTTTCTTTCTCTTCCTCCCTTCCTTCCATAAGCCCATACTGAATAACTGCCATGTGGATTGTATAAAGCTTACAGAATTACATCCCAGCTGAGCCAAGATTCTGACCATGATAATTTTTCTGAGTTCCGTTTTAAGTAACTTATTAGACCTAATAATTTTAAATCTTTTTTTCTCTTCCATTCACATTTCAGGTTCTCTCTTCAATTCAAAGCTTTAAAGCTAGCTTTCTTACAAATAAAGTAAATGCTGAGCTAGGAAAAGATGTTTGGGGTTACACTGTCCATATATCAGACAAATCATAAATAGCACAATATGAGTAGCTATGAAGAGGAACTTACAAGATCTTTTTCAGTAAATTTAAGAGGTGGGGTGTACATGTTGGTGTTGGAGGAACAGAGGTGGTCAGAGCCACAGAAGTGGTAAGAGGTGGAGATGTGAGCACAAGATGAGATTTCCACTACACACAGAAGAGGCTGCAGTGCTGTGTGAATCACAGTGGTACTTTTACTTTTCAAATCTCTTTAACGTTATAAACACAAGACATATTTAAGAAATGCCAACAGTTTATTTCACTTTGGACACTAGCCAGGAAAAGAAAAGTCGCACACAGTTTTAAGACAGGGCTGATGTTACATTTGTGAGAAATGCTGGAATGTTAAGAAACACAGAGATAAAGCCTACACAGTTAAGTACGCTACAATCCAACCAATATGACAGTAAAAAATAAATGAATGTTTGAATATTTAATTAGGAAGCATCTTTAGTTAGAAAGGTCATATGTGACTTATACATGACTATAGAAGAGGATGCCTGCAGCCATAGCCCTGTGGCATCCGATCCCATTAGATCTCGGAAGCTAAGCAGGGTCAGGCCTGGTTAGTACCTGGATAGGAGACCGCCTGGGAACACCAGAAGCTGTAGGCTTGGGAGAAGGACCTAGCAACCCCCTCCCAAAAATCAATCTGCCATTGAAAACCCTATGCACAGCAGAGAAGCATTGACAATAGTGTTTCCCCTGCTGTACAGAGGGTCGCTATGAGTCGGATACCGACTCGACGGCACCTAACAACAACAACAACATAGAAAAGGATATCATAAAATTTAGTGAAAACTGTTACTGAGTGAGAAAAACAAAATTCACATAGGATTATCTGAAATTGAAACGTTATAAGAAAGGGAGAAACTGAACAATCACCAGGGTTCAATGACCAATTTCCAAGCATCTGACTTCTTTATCAGGAGGAGGATATGGCAATCTACTCCTAAAACAATCCTGAAACAATCAGCCATTGAAACCCCCACGAGCGTCACTATGAGTTGAACTGGACTCAATAGCACCTAACAACTAAATTTCTTTGTATTATGCAGATATTCTCAAATCACTAATAAATAGCACAAGTCATTTACAAAATGTGAAGAAACGGAAGAACATCAGTTAATATTTACACAAAGAGGGACACTGACACTTCTCTAAATATCTTTAATGTACTACCTAACAGAGACAGTTCTTGCAGTGTTTCAGTTATCTTTTTTCAAGTGCAATTAGCTTTTGTCAAATAAAAATCAATCCTCATCTGAAAGGTCCCCTGTCTCCATTACTACTCCATCAACCTGCCACTCCTGTAGCCCTCTGCAAGCATCTGTCCAATTACAAATGGACCTCAACTGCCCTCTATCTTAATATCTCAATTCATAAACAGAGTTTCCAAAAAGCATCTCACATAAATATTATATTGTCTTTGGTTGGAAAGATAATTTAAGCTAAAATATTATCTTTTCTATGCTCCCAATCAGACTTTCTTTCAATAACACTGTTAGGTATATAGTTACAAACCATAGGGAAATTTGCCTTATGACAGTATTTTGTATTTATTGATCCAAAACCAGTTTTGTTTTTTAAACAATTGATTATATAGTGGTACCCCTTATTTGTGGAGGACAAAGTCCAAGAAACCACAGATACTACTGAACCGTACACATGCCATGTTTTTTACTATCCATCTGTCTCTGTCATAAAGTGTAATTTATCTGTTGTTATTGTTGTAAAGTGATGCCGAGGTGGGTCCAACTCATAGCAACACTCATAGGGTTTTCAATGGCTGATTGTTTCAGGATTGTTTTGGGAGTAGATTGCCATTTCCTTCTCCCAGTTTATCAATTAGGAAAACTAATATATTAACAATGGGCTGGGGTTTAGCTCAGTTGGTAGAATGCCACTCTGAGCACCTAGCTTTGATCCTCAGCACTGAAAAAATGGGAGAAGGACTTTGCAACCCATTCCCAAAACAATCAGCCATTGAAAACCCTATGAGGGTTACTATGAGTTGGATCTGACTTGAGGGCACCTAATATCAACAACAACAATAACAATAATAAAATAGAAACAATTGTAACAAAATGCTGCAATAAAATTTACATGAATGAATGCAGTTCCTCTCTTTTTCAAAATATCTATTGTACTGTACTAGGCCTTCTTGTGATGATGTTAGATGGTTTGATGACTATGTGATGAGAAGAAGTAAGGTGAGTACTTCTGCATTGTAACATGGCATTAGGCTACTATGTAGGGGTCACTTGAACATGAATCCTGTTACACAAAGGGACGATATACAACTTGAACACTTCATCAACAATTTAAAACTTATGAATTGCTTATTTCTGGAATTTTCCATTTAATATTTTTGGACCATGGTTGATAGGAGAGACAAACTACAAGAAGGGAATCTACAGGTAAGAGGGAACTACTATCTCTTTTTGATGATGCAAGATCAAGTGTGTGTTGGGGGCTGTTGCAGGTGGCTGACAGACTTGTAAAAAGGCAAAAGGTTAAAAAGCTACTTTACTACTGAGTTCTTGGGCTGGGATTTAGCTAAGTTGGTAGAGTGCTGCGCTGCAGTCTCTGAGGTCCTGAGTTCAATTCCCAGCACTGCAAAAATGGGAGAAGGACTTAGCAATCCACTCCCAAGGCAATCCCGAAACAGTCAGCCATTGACAACCCTATGAAGGTTGCTATGAGTCGGACACAACTCTACGGCACCTAGCAATAACAACAACTGAGTTCTTAATTTTGACTCTTATATAGTAAGATTGGGGCTGGGATTTAGCTCAGTGGGTAGAGTGCTGCGCTGCAGTCTCTCAGGTCCTGAGTTCAATTCCCAGCACCACAAAAATGGGAGAAGGACCTGGCAATCCACTCCCAAGGCAATCCTGAAATAGTCAGCCATTGAAAACCCTATGAGGGTCGCTATGAGTCGGATACCGACTCGATGGCACCTAACAACAACAACAACAACATAGTAAGATTTCACCAAAGTGAGAAAAATTAAGTGTGATTTCTAAATAAGGAGATGCAATTAGGAAATAATTAGATAACTTTCAGAGGCAACAGTTAACAATTAGAAATCATATGGTTAAAAATATAGCACTAGAGGATATTTTGCTTCTCTTGTGATTAATCAAGGAGGTCTAGAACTATACTACTCAGTTTTCTTGTAAAGATCCTTCAGTAATAATATGTTGAGGAAGATGACAATTAGAAATTACAATATGATCACCACAGGGATATCTTTATATAGAAAGTAGAGGCACAGCATGGGTAAATTCAAAGATAAATATAGTTATTATTACAAAGTTCCTCTTGAATTAGTTTGAAATGAAAACTATGCCCCAAAATCAACCTTAACTTTTACTCTAGTGTTGTTTGCTTACATTTTCCATGTGCTGGTAGTGCTGAGAAATATGATGATTGGAAATCAAAGACTGATTCACTTATTCAGCCAAATTTACTATTGACCCTCAGACCTGCTAGGGGAAATAATGAACAGACATGACCCTGTCTGCATTGAGTAGATTGAGTAATGGGTTCCAAAATACCAGATAATTATGTTGATTCTCAGCATCTTCACTATAGCACAGACTTGGAAGGCACTTCCTAACTTAGCTCATTTTATCCTCATAAGGACCCTGGCCAGGTAATGTCTCTACTTTATTGATAAGAGGGCTTAGTAACTTGTTGATGTTACAAATCAAAGAGTGTTGGTGACCAGGCAGCCTGGCACAGATTCTGTGCATAATCTCCCTCTGACCATGAACTCTAGGTGTTCTAATCCTGATTGTTAATTATACTTCAAAGCAGTACTTTCATGACTGGAACATTTGCCATGTATTTTAAATAGCTCTTTGGGAGTCCTGTGGTTTCATTATAAATAAAGCCTTTGCCCTAAAGTAAGATACAAATGTATTTTGAAAGGAAATGTAATCCTTTACTTTCTCATTTCTTTCTAGTCATTATAATTATTTGAAGTTCAAGAAGACTTTTTTCTTGATTACTCTTTTATCCTACTAATGAAAATGCACATTTTATAAAGAATAAATAGGACTCTGGCCAGTCTCATTAGAACCTCAGTAGTTTCAGAGCCCAGTGATTTTTAATTCATCACAAAATACTTATAGAGCTTTAGACCTGAGATTCTTAGGTTAATATACAGCAGTCATGCAACTCCACTGAGTTTACTACAATACTAATCTTCAGGACTAGAAGAGGGTTCATTTGCTGCCTGCCTGCAAGTCATTAAACTTAGTTCTTCCACTTATGTTGAGAAAAGGCTTATGTAAATGTTCTGGGATATTTTTGCAATGCTTTAAATTGGAAGCTGGTTTGTGTCAACCAAATTTCTTGTAGGTCTCTTACCAAGAACATACATAGGAAAGTGCTAAATTAATGCTTTGTGCATATATTGGTTAAATTTGAGAACATTACATGCACATTGGTACAAAGTATACTTAACTAGAGAGAAAGATGAAAGAATTATATGCTTACTTGATTGGATGATACAGATTGATTTTATCTACAAATATCTAATTTTATTCCCTAAGCATGGGGCTTCTTTATGGGCATGATGGTACCCATGATATTGGCATGCAAGATTTAAAACTGGCTTTGCAGGCAGAATTATAAATATTAATGAAATTGTTATACTGCACAATTATGATATCAGGAAGCAATTTTAAGCGATGCTTTACATTAGAAGGGTGAAAGCATCTGCTTATTTGAGATAATTGTCTTTCTGTGAAACATTTGCCTACAAAGACATGTGATTGCAAAAGTTTATGGTATGTCCTCACCTTGATAGCTGAAAGTGTTCTACCACATTGTTTTATGAAATAGAGACTTGGAGTTCAAGCTTTGTAAGTCCATCTCAAAGAAAAATTAACTTCTGAAGTCCATATGGTAACAAATTTATATTCTTCTCAGATCCTAGACTATTTTTCAGATGACAGATATATGAATTTCAAAACAATGAATACACCTGTAGCAGCATTTATATCAAGTAGAGAAAGATATTGTAAAAATAGGAACTGAATACTACTACTATTATGATTTTGGGTTACTAGGAAATTACATTAAGTATACACAATTACATATTGCTGTACACAGACTGGGAGTATAGTGGTATCTACTATAAATTTTTTATATAAAGGAGAACATTCATATTCCCATTCAAAAGCATAGCAATCATTTCAGTTGCTGAAGAAAAAATGAAAGGGTTGATTCCAATGATCACTGCATTTCGAAAACACAATAGGAGCAGAAGCATGAGATACTTTTACAAGATTTCTTTTACCTTCAAGGAAATAAGTCCAATAATACATATTCCCATTTTTAAAAATGTTAGACAGAAGCCTAGTGTGGTGGCATATGACTGTAATCCCAGCGACTCAGGAGGCAGTGGTAGGAGGATCTAAAGTTAGAGGTCAAAAGCAGCCTGCATAATTTAGGGAGACCTTGTTACAAATTAGAAAATAAAAAGTAGGGATGGAGATTCAGCTTAGTGATTCAGCATACTTGCAAAGTATGCATGAGGCCCTGGGTTCAACCCTCCAGTACAGCAAAAAGAAAAGGAAAAAGAAAAAAAGAAAAGAGAAAGAAAAAAGAAAAAAAAAGCAGGATAGGTTCATATACAAACAGAATGTTGGTGTTTTCCAGTGAACTCCTTTGTAAAGCACAATCCTAAACTCCACAAATTAGCCAGCAATTTAGCCCATTGTCAGAGTTTTATGTAAGAATGTAAATATATTTAAATTTATTTGTATAAACTCTGCATGAAAACCATGTGAAAGAAAGATGAATAACTTAAACATGAAGAGGAAGCAATGCTTTAAAAAACAAAAATTATATAGGAATGAGGTTGGAAACCATGATAATAATGTACAATTATGTTGTTAGGTGCTGTAGAGGTGGGTCTGGCTCATAGTGACCCTCATAGGGTTTTCAGTGGCTGATTGTTTCCGGATTGTTTCAGGAGTGGATTGCCACGTTCTTCTCCCATTTTGTGGTGCTGGGGCTTGAACCCGGGACCTCAGTGCCCAATAGCACTCTACCAACTGAGCTAATATATATATATATATATATATATATATATATATATGAATTTATATACACAGTTGTTGTTGTTGTTGTTAGGTGCTCCATTGAGTCGGTGTCCAACTCATAGCAACCCTATGTACAACAGATGAAACAATATTGTGCCTCTCTGCTATTCATAGGATTTTCAATGGCTGATTGTCTTTTGGGAGTGGATTGCCAGGTCCTTCTTGAAAGCCTACAGTACCTGGTGTTTCCAGGTGGTCATCCATCCAAGTACTAACCAGGCCCTAACCTGCTTAACTTCTGAGATCTGATGGAATGGGATGCAACAGTGGTATGGCTACAGGCATAAACACAGTAGGCCCCCCATATCCATGGATTTGACCAACAGTGGATTGCAATATTAAAAACCATTCCAGAAAGTTTCAAAAAGCAAAAGTTGAATTTTCTGTGTGCCAAGCACTACAGAGTCCAAAAAAATTAGCTGATGTGTAGGTATTCCCTAGACTTTCTCCATTTCACGAATCCTCAGTCTCTTTCCAGCACTTCTCTGAAGACCATTCCCTTCATATCTCTTGTGCACTATGCAATTAGGCCCATGATGGTTGCAACTGTACTAAATGTGTATAGAGTTTTTTGTTGTTGTTAGTCCCTAAACACTACAGAACAACTATTTACATAGCATTTATACTGTATTAGATATCAAAAGTTCTCTAAAGATGAAAAAAGTGTATGAGAGGATATGCATAGGATATATACACATGCAAAGCCGTTTTATAAATGAGACTTGAGCCTATGAGAATCTTAGTATCTATGGGCATACTGTATCCAAACTCCCATGGACATAGAGGGATGGTTGTTCTGTCATGCTGATTTATTTAACTTCTCTGAGCCTTGGTGACTGTCACAAAAGCAGTAATGGAAATTCTTGCTAAAGAAGTGATATAAGCTGGGCACAGTGGCGCACGCCTGTAATCTCAGCGACTCAGAAGGAATAGGCAGGAGGATTGCAAGTTTGAGACCAGAGGCAGTCTGCATAATTTAGTGAGATTGTGTACCAAAAAAGTAAAAAAAATTGGGCTAGGGATGCAGCTCAGTGCTATTGAACTTGCAAAGCATGCAAGTGAGAGGCCCTGGGTTCAACCTCCAGTACTGAAAAAAAAAAAAAAAAGGAAATGATACAAATATTTTGAAAGACACATTAATATGTTGACTATTTTACTTGAAGTAATTTAAAATGATGAGGAACACAGTGCCTCTAATCTCAATTCCCCACCTTCCTCCAGTCCATGCACAACTCTGCTATTTCCGGGTGAAAGATTACTCATGTCTAAAGAAGCATTGCTGATATATACATGTCCATAATAGAAAAAAAAAAGGTTGCAAGCTCCTGAGCTAGCATATATTTTTTTAATACAAGAAGTTCCCAGGGGCCCTTTCTGTCCATGGCACTATTTGCTATCCTTGAATACAGGTATGGTGGTCCATGAATCCTCAATATTAAGTCTCAAGTATTGTTTGATAGGTAAGATGACTTATAGACACTGGAATTAGAGACTAATTATGTAATCCCTGTGTTTGATCACTGGAAAATTGACTAATCATTCTTATTTTTGTGGGACTTCTGAAAGCTAAAATATTTGTTAATAACTCAAACTTTGATTTCCCAAGTCTAGAATAGCAGCAGAGTCTTGCAAATCCTTTCTTGGATATTCTGCAATTATACACAATTATCTTTTTCATTACTCAGAGAATGAACTGTAGAGAAAATGCTTCCCATAAACATTTTTTCCTGATTAATAGACTTGCACTTCATTGAAAAATTATGGAATCAGTGTCCAGAGAATGGTCTGTGACTTCATACCCATGCCGAATAATTCTAACATAGGGACTCCATCAATCAACTGTGTTAGAAATTAATGTGTCTTTATCAGACTTTTCACAGAAAGTCTGTTAACACAACTAGATGGCAAAGTAATACTTTTACCTATTAGGTTGATTCTCAAGAGTCTGGCTATTATTCTCATTGCTGGAGATGCCACCTGAGTTGTTACCATCCTAAAGTGACTATTTTTACTAATAGTCTCAATTCTTTTTATTTTGTCACAAACTTCAACTAATACCTATGATATGTAATGCAATAATACTTTTGAAAGTACCCTAAACCATTTGCCCAGATACGGACCTTGAGCTCTATCCCCATGAGGTGCCTTGTGCAACGGTACAGAAGCAGTGGCAGAAGAGATTTCACATCTATGTCAGGCCTTTCCCCTCCAATTTCTAACCTAATGTCAGTAATCAGAGAACATTTTCACAAAAATAGTATTATCTTTTTCTACCGTATAATTACATATTCTTATCTGTAGAGTTTTAAGACAAATATATTATTTACATGTCTGGATCCCAAAATGAATATAAGTGAATATAAGTTTTGAAAATGAGAACCTTCCTTCTCTTTATTATAAGTGCCAATAAATATTACTCTACATGAATAAGCATGTTCAACAACATGTTAAGTATGATTTTAAAAATATACTATCTTGTCAGAAAATAAGAAACAAAGATAGACACGTTTTGTACAGAGGACTCTAAAAGGTGAATTGATTGAAATCTGCATCAGAATTATTTCAGCTCTCATTAAAATGTAAATTCTTCTGCCCTGAACAAAAGTACTGACTCTGAATCTCCAGCAATGGGAATATGAATAGTATACAATTTATTTTAAACTCTAGGTAATTACTAGGCACAGGAAAGTTGGGAATCAGATATTTAAGGCTTATACAACTACATAAGGATTGCTGGAGATAATTCTTGATATTTCCTATGCCTTATAAAACACATATTTCCCCCATGATTTTTAATATATTTCTTAGTAGAATGCATGCAAGATATCCTCAGGTAAAACTTTGGGCTGGGATTTAACTCAGTTGGTTGAGTGCTGCTCTGCACTCTCTGAGGCCCTGAGTTCGAGCTCCAGCACCCCAATAACAGAAGGACCTGACGGCGTACTCCCAAACCAATTTCCAACAATCTGCCACTGAAAACTCTATGAATAGTGGAGAAGTACTGACATAGAGCAGGGTATGGGACAGTGTTAGGAAGTGTTTCATTTTGTAGTATATGGGGTCACTATGAGTTGGACCTGATTTGATGGCACCTAACAACAACAACAAGGTAAAACTTTAGAACAATCTACAGAGTTAAATGAACCCTCAAGCATTTGACGTGAAGTCTTATTCTGTTCTACTCATCTTTTAAGAATTATTTTGTAAAAGAATATATATTTATATCCTTATATTGATTTTTAGTAAGAGTTGTAATCTATTGAGAGAAACTCTTAGTAACCAGCCACTAATTCGTGTGTTACTATTGTGGTTTTTCCAAGGAGTCCTTTGACACACATACTACATGAAAATGCAGATGAGAAAGTCCCCATCTTCCAAATAGAGTTCTGCACACAAAGAATACAATATTGTTGTCTCAAGGTGCTTGTAAAAGCAGCTGTATCCACAGCATCACTTTCACAAGGAATTATTCATAGCAACACAAATTTACAATATGGCATACATTATAAATTTGTCTTATTATCATCAATGGTTTCTGGCCTCATTATCTCTTTTCATCTTTTCAGTAATTCTGTACTTTTATGGATATAGAAACAGAGCCATGCAGATATAAAGTTATTTGTTCTATTTTATTGGTATATTACATACAGAAATGAGGTTTTTCACCCATTTATTCATTTATTTTTCTGCTGGGATACACCTAAAAGTGAAGAAGTCACATTCATTGTCCTTAAGTAGCCTAAAATAGAAAGATGGACATGCAAAGAGGCAATTTCAACATACTTTTATAAATGTTCTGACAGGATGAGTACAGATTACAAGGGGAACATAGAAGAGAGATGTATAATTTAGTTTGGAATCACTGAGGGAGTATTCCTGAAAGAGGAGATGGCTCTGTGGGAAAATGATAGGAAGGGAGGAGTTAGCCAGGTAAAAAAGGCAGAAAGAGTATTCCAGGCAGAGAGAACAGTTTCTGCAATGGCTGGGATATAGGAATACCTCTGTAATACTTGAATACTGTAGATAGTTCAATTTGGCCTGAATGTACAGATGATAGAGACCATGGGTCAGATCTTTAAGGATTTTGAACATCATGTTGAGGATTTTGGACTTCAATCTGTTGATGATCCCAGGATACTGCAGATACTATATTTGCATTTTAGAATGCTCCCTTTCTATGGAGAATGGCTTGGAAAGGATCTGAATTGAAGACAGTCTGACCAATTGATAAGCTTTAAAAAATGATGATAACTTAAGTCTAAATGATAGATAGACTATATAGACAGAAAGGAAGTAGAACTGAAGGACTTAGTTACTGATGTGGGCGATGGGAAAATGAAAAATGCAAAATGTTACCTCATATGCTGAGCAACTGAGGGAAGAGTGTTGCAGTCTGAGATAGGACATGCAGGAAGAAGGAATTTCCGTTAAAAGAAAAGCCCTTTGCTACTTCAATATTTTAATTCTAAACTATTCCTGAACTTACTGAGTGCATGTTTTAATAGTGGAAATTATTTAATTATATTTCTAATGGTGCTATGGCTGGGAAATGTCATAGCATTCTTCAACCCTTGATTCAGCTCATAGAGCTAGGCATACACTTCTCTGTCTTTCTCTGTCATACCATGTGTCTTTACTGAATTTTCAACTTTAAGAGGCAATCTGTTCCTATAAAGGAGAATAGTGTAACATTTTTATTGATTATTATGGAAAAATTATATTGAGCTTTCCTCTAAAAGGTATGTCAGGATTATATTTTAGAAGAAACACTTGTAACACTAGAAATATTTCATATGTGAAATAATAAAAAGCTTAATCAAAGTCTAACATAAATCAGGAATACCTAAATTTCATATTGCATCATATTTCAAATTCAAATTTGCTTGCATTGCACATAGGCTGAAGGTATTTTCTTGAATATTATTATAGCTTCTAAATATCTTTTTGCAAAGATATTTCACTTCAAATAATCTGTTAATGACACATAGTAGTTTTCATTTCTTGTATTAATTTGACATATTTTCCTTTGTTCATCAAAGATTCACTTCTGACTATGCCTGTATTTTCTTGTTACTGATCTTTACAGCCAAGTGAAGTCCCTAGTACCATGTACACTTGCTAAAATATATTTGAGCTTTGTTTTATAGAATTAATCTTACAGCTTGTAGCATACTTTTTTAAATGATGGCAAATAATTGTCCTTTAAGAGTATGCTTTTAATGCAATTCAGCTTGTGATTTACAAGTTTGGAATCAACCTGATAAAGTCTCCTTTATATGAAAACAAGGTCAGGGTGTGATATCAAGATAGTAAAAAGGCTCCCTTCCCTCCCTTCCTCCCTCTTTCTTTTTTTTTTATTTTTCTTTGTTTCTTTCTTTTCTTCTTTCTTCTTGTTATTATGTTTTACTCAATCCCAACTACTTTTCCACATCATGATAAATCTCCTTCACAAGTAGGCAATCTCATCACTAACTCCTAACCACTTCAAATTCATGCTTTAACATAACACAGAATTGTTCAGGGTAAAACAGGAACCCAAATCAAAGAAAAATTAAAAAGACAATTTTATTAAGTGGACTTAATAGCCAAGTAAAGGGAATTCTCAGTTGAACCCAGTACTAGCCATGTGCCTCTCCCAAGCATCTGGACTGTTTCAGGGAAGGGATGGCATGATGGATAGGAAGAGGTCTTTTCACTCATGGAAGCTGAAGTTATGTGGCATTAAAAGAAAAATGAAATAGAAAAAAATACCATAGGAGGCCTTTCTTTCACTCTATCCCTGGAATTGCTTCCTCCTTGTCAACACTGGTGACCTTGTTTTAGTACTTCTCTACCTTGATTTCTCTTTGGAAGGAACACTGTGGAACGTGCTGTCATTCTTCAAATTTTCTCATCACAATGTTCTATTATTTTGTTCTTTGTTTCTTTCTGACTTTTCCATCTCAGTCAATTTTACTGGCTTATTTTCTGCTGTATTTTCTCAAATGCCAGTTTTTATACTTCAGGAAAACTCATATCTCACTCAATACAGTCTCCAAACAAACTTGACCATATTCACATTTCTAACTACTTCTGTATTCATAACTTCCAAAGAGATGGCTGAAGAGCTGATCAATACTGTACAAATGATGACTCTCTAATAGATACTTTAATTATGGACAGAAATTTCTTCTCCTTAACACTTGATTTATTTTAGAAATGCAGTCAAAGATAATTTAACAACTAGGAAACATTCTGAGAAGTGCATTACTAGGAAATTTTGCCATTGTGTGAACATCGTAGTATAATGACATAGATTAAGGTAGCTATGACCTCGCTAGGCAACATTCTCTTATGGGACCAGTATGGTGTATGCCATTCATACAATGTTGACAGAAACATCATGGAGAGTATGACTGCACTGCCATCTGCTTAGACAGCCAAGCCACCAGAAGAATTCTATAAAAACTAGATGGCTTAATATTCAACAATGTGGACTCTATACCTGAACTTTCTGGGTTCATATCCCAGTCCTGTGACTTTGGGTAAGTTGCTCAATGTTTCTGAATCTCTATTTCTTCAACTGTAAAATAAAGATTATAATAGTTATACACCATAGGGTTGGTGTGAGGATTAGTTTTCATAAATACTTAGAATGATGACTCACATTGTATGTGGAAATCGTCATTATTAATCTTCACCTTCTTTGTCTCTTCTTGCACACCTTGAACTCAATATTTCAATTTTGTTATTTGTGTTTCCTATTCACTTGTCTATGTTTTACTGCTGACCTTGGCAACAAGGACATACTGTCTTTTACTTCTTTATTTGTGATGATCAATTCATAATAGACTCTCAATCACTGTTAATTAATTAATACATTTACCTATCAATGTCATATAATCTACCTCTGAAAAGGGAACCAAAGGACTCTTTTTTGAAAAAACAGCAATGCTTGCATATCCTTTTAAGATAATTGTTTGGAAAGAATGATCATTTGGAACCAAACATATTGGTGTATTTGTTTATCAGTCTTCCTGTTTATAAAACTGCTGTGACTTGACAGCACTAATGGCTAGCTTACAAACTAATCAACTTTCAAGGTAACAATTAAGCCTTTTGCTAACTTAACTATTTTTGTTGCATTGGGCAAGAGACATACAGCTTCTTTGAGTCCTATTTTCTTCTTTAAAATCAGTAAAGTGGATTAGAATTTTCTCAGGAATGTTTATGATTCCAATAGACATAAGCAATTATTCTACACTTAAAAAGTATGACATATTGAGAGGAATATAACATGGAGGAAATTTCAGGTAAAAGTATATTAAACTGATAACCTTAGTTTTTCACCCTGAACAAAGATTCAGTGAGACAGGCTGGTAGACAGGATTTTCTAGAAGGCAGCTTTTTAAATTTAATTCTGCAAAATTTGCCCTATCTTAGCATTCATTTGCATCTGTTTCAAACAACAAATCCTTCTCTCCAAAAAGTGAAAAAAATTAGCTTAAGCTGGTTACTACATCAATGTTTTGACCTTGAGCCCAAGAAGGGCTTCATAGAAACTGAATCCCTATAATTTAAGAGGATATTGGCTCTTAAAAATGACAAGTTCCAAAATTTTATTGTCACTTTCCCCCCTGATTATTTGATTGGAGGTTTTTAAAGGCAAAACATTTTAAATCAAATTTTATTCATCGTTCTAATTTAAGTAGCAAGTCTTTTAAATATAGCCTTTAAAACTAGTGAATACCTAAAATTTCTCCCACTGATTAATCTATAGCAAGTTTCTGTGTTAAAAAAATGAACTGCAAAAATGATTTCTGTAACCTGGGAAAAAGATTTTCTTATGGAAAGTAGTAGTGTTTACATCAATGTTGAATTATTTATGAGTCAGACACATTAATGCCAAATTTTAACTGAGAATGACCCAACAATTTTGGCTTACATGCCTTGTTTGCTTAAAATTATTATTTTATGAAAGACATCCATGTTATAATTTCAGTAGAGAAATAGAAAATTCATTCCAGTTCTATCATGGTCTACATAGAGTTTGTTTTGAATGCGATATTAAATCACCTATTTTATATTAACATCATCCTTCATCTGAGAACTTTCTCCTCCAATATGTCCTTAGCAAAATAAAATTACTATTTATTAAAGCCTTGCTTGGGAATATAGCCCATGAATGCATATGAGTTTTACTACATATTAATAAAAAGCTTCCATAAACTTTGTAAATTGGTGAAAGTATAACCATATGCAATGTTTGCACAATGTTGTTGTTAGGTGCTGTCAAGTCGGTATCTGACTCATAGCGACCCTCTGTACAACAGGCAAAACGCTATTGCCAGTGCTTCTCTGCTGTTCATAGGGTTTTCAATGGCAGACTGATTATTGGGAGCGGGTTCCCAGGTCCTTCTCCCAAGCCTGCAGTATCTGGTGTTCCCAGGCGGTCTCCCATCCAAGTACTAACCAGGCCCTGCCCTGCTTAGCTTCCGAGATCTGATCGGATGCCACAGGGCTATGGCTGCAGGCATGTTTGCACAATGGAAAAAGCAAATGCTGTGTTACTCTGTACCTCACCAACATTTATCAATAAGGGGGAAAAAACCTTGCTTGATTTTCTAATGGTCATTACTAGAAAATTAATTCGTGACCTCACATTTTGATGCAGAAGATTGGTGAATCAAATTTCCAAGATCACACTTAACTAAAGGTAATCCCTAGTGTGTGACAGCGCACTGTTTCATAGACTAGATTCTGCCCATGCTCCCAAGCACAAGCTGTAACATTGTAATAACTGTCCAACAGAGCTTGAATTTCAAACATCCTGTCCCATTTTATCCTGAGTGTACTTTTCTTCTCCTTTAAGAATATTTGCCTATTTTTATTTAGAATAGCAATGCTATAACTAGGTAGAAAATGATAAAATGGTAGCCTGTAGTGGGTACCAGCTCTTTAAGAGTTGTGGCTAATATCAAGAAGCTCCGAGTTCCTATTTTTCCACTTTCTAGCTGTATGATCCTAAGGAAGTTCCCAGATCTGCCTAAGCCTTTGTGTTCTCCTCAGTGGAATGGGAAGACCAAGAGTGCTGAGCACTTGGGATTGTTTAGCACAGGTCAAATGTGAGATGGTGTATGCACAATGTCTGGAAAATAAAAAGTACTCTGCTAATTCTAGCTCTTAGTAGTAGTAGTACTAGTTGTAGAATGGTATCAGGATAAATCTAAATTTTAAAAGCAATTAGGAATACAGAATTTTGCTTATGGTAGCAGAAACATTATCCCCTCAAACAATAAAATTATGTGCTTATAGTTAATTACATTCTCATAAAAGGTGATTCAACCTCTGAGGGACATATTAACAATTCCAATTTTTCAACCCTTACTTAGATATACTTGGCAGTAATACTAAAACCAATGAACCAACAAACAAGCAAGCAAACATTTACTATGTGAATTCTGACCATTATTATTTATCAGTCATTTATCTGTTTAGATAATTTGTAACTGAAAAGGTCTTGGCATGATACAATATTTATCCCTCTCCTTTAATACTATTATGTCCCACTAGATATAATAATTTTCCAGATATTTTGATTTGCTTCTTACCAGTCTAGGTTGCGTCTTCATAGGCAAGGGGAGTAGATATTATAAGGAAATAGGCAATTGTGAAAAAAATAGGAATTTAAGGTCTTAATTATCCTGACTATAAAGAACAAATTCATCAGCTCATCACTTGAAAAGCTCAGTGAACAGCTGACTCAATCTGTTTCACCATAGGACATACACCATTATTTTCAATGAAAGAATCAATAAAGGGTAGATTTTATACAAAACTGTGTGATTAATTAATTGTTCACATAGATCCTACAGACCCCATTTAGTCCTTTCTAGACTCTCAAGTTATGTACAGATAGATAAAATTAATTTAACTGTGAGCTGAAAATTAGGTGTTAACACCCCTTTCCAATTCTGGTGGTGAACAGCTAGGGTGAGGATGTGTTCATGTGTAAGAAGAAGAGTTTTAGAGCTGTTGAGGTTACCAAGAATGCTATAATTTAAGGGTGTGATGGTTGTCCCTCTCTGCCTCTCTTATCCTGGTACCTATGATTGTAAAGCCTCTCCTTTTGTGATTCATCCGGGCTATTTATATTCTTCCCCTTGCAGACTTTCTCAGTTACTTTTATTTAACTCTGGAATAGAACCTTACAAGAATCAGATCATAATTTGTTGGAGGTGTACCCTTGTTACTGAGTTTGAAACTACATGAAAGCAAAACCAAGCAAACCATGAAAATCTTCATGACAAACTTTTTAAGATCTCTGAAAAAGGTATAGAGCCGTGAAAAAAATTATTAAAAATAAAGGCATTGGGGGAAAACATTAGTAAAACTTTCAGAGTTCTACGTTATGAATTTTCTCAGCTAGCTTGTGGGATGTTAGCTAATTTGTGCAACTGTGAATTTTTAACTTTTATTTCTTCAGGATTTTGGCATTTTAAATCTACCATACAAATATTCTTTTTTTAATTGTTAATTGTTTCTTAAGATGCCTCTACCAATTGCTTGGCAAACTAGGATAAAACTAGGTGTTTACATTAAATTTAATGCAAAGGATTTTTATTGAGCACTTACTGTTACCATTCTGTTAGCTGGAATTTGAGAACAATGGAAAATGAGGTTGTGAACGTGTCTTACCCTACAGGAGAGAGATGAATATGAATTGAAAATACAAATGTAATTTAATAGTAAAGTTGGTGGTATAAGTAGTATGCCATCAGGGATAGACACAAGACAAATGTAGATGTTGAAAAGTTAGGAACTACTCTTTTGAAAAAGTGAATATTAATTATGTATGGATGGGAAAAGGGAAATGAAAAGTTATTTCAAGTGAGGCCAACAGTGTGATTAAAACCAGAGAAACAAAATTGATATACTAAATATACAAATTGTTTGACACCATCCTTTTGTATTTGATGTCAAAGTACCTACCTAATTTTTAAAACAACACACAACATATTCTGGAAAGCATTTATCATTTATTGGAGCAAGGGACATCCTTTTATACACAAGAAAAATGGAAGATGAGCAGTCAGCACACAGGACTCAGAAATAAAATTCTTTATATCACAAACTTCAAGAGCTGGGAGTTTCTTGATTAGCATACATACTTGTTGATTTAATAATATACACAGTAACACAAAAAGTTAGCAAAAATATTGCAGAATTTCCAACTCAAATGAAGATACCAGAGATAGATCTTTACTCAAGGTAACTCTGATTAATGCAAAGTCAATATGTCACAGGTTCCTTAGAGTGATTTATATTTCATGTCTATAATACAGGTAAATCTGTTTTATTAATTTTGTAAGTCTAGGTCATTCACTAGCACATGCTTTTTCAGATAATACTGTGTCTGGGTGCATTGTACAATATATCCTTTCTCTCTAAGATCTGTGCTCAGTAGCAAGTCCTCATTCTGCACCCCAATAAAGTAAAATGTCATGATGAATAAAGCACTATAACCACATATCTAAAGAGATGCTAAATACCAGAACAAGACTTTGAAATAGTGAGAAAAAGGAAGCCAATTCCTGGCTAATGATCTATCTATTCTAAGTTGCTTCCTTGAATTGTGAAACTATATGCAAATGCTCAGAGCTCTTTGCTCTCCCTGAGCTGACTTCTCTGTGCTCCTTGAGGGACTCTTCACTGGGGCTTCTTCTCCTTTCCAATTTTACATGTAGAATAGCTGGCTCACCTTAATCTGTTTGGAAGTCAGGGTCTCTCTGTATGTGTGTACTTGGAGGCAACCAGGCCAGTATTTCATATAAAGATTATTCATTATGAAGAACATTCCTTCTCTATGGCTCATCAAGAAAATGTATTAATTTAATGTTCTCTCTACCCTTCACTTTGAAGGCATTGAGAGATGGGTGGGTAACAAATAGTGTAGGAGGGTTTTATAACACTAATTTCCATTTAAAAGCAATCTCTTTGAAGTCATATACAGGATGATGGTATAAAAGAGTTTGCATAAGTAATCAATACTCTAACTTACATGTTGCAAAAATTCAGATCTGTCTTTGATTCAAGAATTGCTGAGCTGCCAATTCCAATTACTTCTAATAGTTATTTTCAGGTTTAAACTTTAGCTCAGTTGGTAGAGTGCTGCTCTGCACTTTCTGAGGACCTGAGTTTGATCCCCAGCACTGCAAAAATGGGAGAAGGATGTGGTAGTCCACTCCTGAGAAAAACTCTAAATAATCAGCCATCAAAAACCCTATGAGAGTCACTATGCGTGGGACACAATGGCATCTAACAACAAGTTTTAAATTAAAAATTATGATTTTAAAATATAACCAATATGGTATACTAGATGCATTTTAAGCTATCTTCTTTAAATCATATTGAGTTATAAGGAAAAATATCTCTAAATTTTATTTATTGGTATATTGATATAACAACTATGTACTATACTAAAGCCAGTAAATTTTCTGGCAGACCTATTCATAGTGATCAGCTCTATTGGAAACTTAATCTGACTTAAATGTTCCCTGAAATAACTATCATTATCTTCACATTTGATTTACATTGTATATCTATTTAAATGTCTTTAAATTATACTTTCTGGAACTCACACAGCCTCTTTTTATACCTAGATTTTAATCTCCACAGTTATATGCAACTAAATCCTAAACAAACAGCTAGATTTTCTACAGGAACTCACTGTGTTAAATTTGTAGGATGCTGACCTAACAGATTTGATTTTCATAGAGTAGAAGACTTTGCAATCAATTGCTACTTTCTACTAAGAAAACACAAAGAAGGAAAAATAATGACTATACCAAGTTTTCCAAAATTGAATATGGTGGTCAATATCAGAATTATTCACTATTACAATCACCCCAAACCAAAATCCCTTCCTAAGTTAGTTTTCATAAAAATCAATATGGGACTAGCAGAAGACATGATTAGACACTAGGGGTCAGCAGACACTGAGAATGTTAGGCACTATTGACCTTAGGGAGTCAGAGGATCCAAGGAACTGCAGATCTCAGAATGGGTGTAAAGTGATTGTGGTCCCCTTGCACATACTTATATTTGCATTCAGATTATAGTGAAGAGTACCACACAGCTAAACATGGGATCTATCAGCACTTTGTAGATTTTCAACATTTTATTCTTAGATCCAGTGACTTAGAGAAAGGGAATGGAGGAACGGAATTAGGAGAAATGGAACAAGCCCAGGCTACTGCAAAAAAGCAAAGATAGAAACTTCTACATAGAAAGCAGCAGCTGTCTAGGTTCCATTTGCGATTCACTCTACAGATTCAGCATATCTTTCTCTAATCCAGAGATTCTCAACATGTAGCCCAGACTAGAAGCATCAATATCTCCTTGTAAATGATCAGAAATGTAGGTTTTCAGCACCACACTTGTTGTTGTTGTTGTTAGGTGCCCTCGAGTCGGTATCCGACTCATAGCGACCCTCAAAGGGTTTTCAATGGCTGACTGCTTCGGGATTGCCTTGGGAGTGGATTGCCAGGTCCTTCTCCCATTTTTGCGGCGCCACACAGAACTCCCAAACCAGAAACTCTGGGAGTAGATACCCGCAATCTGTGTTTTATAGGCCCTCCAGGTGATTCTGATGAACATTTATGTTTGAGAATAATTTTCTACCTATAGTTGAAATAGTGTGAAATTGACTAAGAATAGCAGATAGGACATCCTATTTACTGAGGTAATTCTCTTCATTTTGCAAGTGACTGCCTCTTGGGTCCTAGGCTACTCTTCATTATTTGCTGTGTACTTGTGGCCATGACTGAGCTTAGAATCCTCTTTCAGCTCAGCAGAAAGTAGGCTAATCCTAGTGGGAGTAATAACAAAACATCAGTAACTCCCAAGTGAAGCACACTTAATGTATCTGGCCATGAAGATGTGAGTTGTTCACCAAGGTCAAGAAGTTACAGGAAGATTTCCTAGAACACTGCCAAGCTTTCACATAAGCAATCTGTACAGTGAACTTTTTCTTGATGGAGAGAAAGAAAATTAACAGTGCCTAGGATGGGAGCCCAGCTCATACCAGTCTTTGAGCCATATGACATGGATGTAAAAACCTGCTAGAAATCTCTCTTTCTCCTGCTGTACATAATTCTAGTCTGTCTTTTTAAAGTCTCACTTCAGCCAATACATGTTATGAGAATCATGTTCGTTTGCTCGGTGACCTGATCTCTATGCTCACAGGATGGCCTAAAATCCTCCCTAACACATGGGAGCCATTTTTCTATTAAGAAATGGATCAATATCAGAATTTATCAACTTCATCAGCTGCTGTAGCAAAGGAAAAAATATATTAATTACCCAGTACACAGGATATGGGCTGGGATTTAGCTCAGTTGGTAGAGCGCTGCGCTGCAGTCTCTGAGGTCTCAAGTTCACCGCAAAAATGGGAGAAGGGCCTGGCAATTCACTCCCAAGGCAATCCTGAAATAAGTCAGCCATTGAAAACCCTATGAGGGTCACTATGAGTCGGATACCGACTCGATGGCACCTAACAACAACTATCTATCTATCTATCTATCTATCTATCTATAGACATAGATATAATGAAATATTATTCAGTTTTAAAAAGAAAGATGCCCTGTCTTTCATGATGATGATATGGGTGAACTTAGGGAACATTATGGCAAGTGAAATAAGCCAGATACAGAAAGACAAATACTGCATGATCTCACTCAGGTGTGTGTAAAATCTAAAGATGTCAAACTCATAGATACATAGATTAAGAATGATGGCCACTAAGAGTGGGGGGCGGCAGAGATGGAGGATTTTTGCCAAAGAGTATGAACTTTCATTTATAAGGAGAATAAATTCTGGAATTCTAATGTACAGCATGGTAACTATAGTAATGATAATGTATTATGAACTTGAAATTTGCTGAGTAAGTAATTCTTAAGTGTTCTCACCACACATACATACATATATACATACATAAGATACATACATACACACATACATACATACATACAAAAGATAGTGACTATAGGTGACATATGTTAATTGTTATTAGGTGCCACCGAGTAGAGTCCAGCTCATAGTGAGCCTACATACAACACACAAAATACTACTCAACACTGTGCCATGCTCGACACTATTGTCAGCACTTCTCTGTTCTTCAGAGGGTTTTCAGTGCTTGATTGTTTTTTGGGACTTGGCTGCCAGGTCCTTATCCCAAGCCTACAGCACTTGGTATTCCCAGTCAGTTTCTCATCCAAGTGCTGACCAGGCCCAGCACTGCTTAGCTTTCAAGATCTGAGAGGGATCAGATGCCAAGGTGGTATGGCTGCAGGCATATGTTAATTAGCTTGATTGTATTAATCACTTCACAATATATGACAAGACATTACCTTGTGCACCTTAAACATATGGATTTAATTTGTCAATTACATCTCAACAAAGCTGGGGAAAATAGAAAAAAATTAAAAAAATTTTAGACAAAAGATTAAAGCGTTTAAAAACTTATGACAAGGTTCACAAAGATGCTACCCCAAAATATGGTATCTTGGCATATTCAATTGTTGTTGTTGTTGTTAGGTGCCGTCAAGTTGGTATACGACTCATAGCGACCCTCACAGGGTTTTTAATGGCTGAGTGCTTTGGGATTGCCTTGGGGGTGGATTGCCAGGCCCTTCTCCCATTTTTGCAGTGCTGGGAATTGAACTCGGGGCCTCAGAGACTGCAGCGCAGCGCTCTACGCACTGAGCTAAATCCCAGCCCCGGCATATTCAATAGTTCAAGCTAAATAACTTAGCACGTGTAGAAAGGACTCCTTGGTCTTACACTGAAGCAGGTCATAAAACTCTCATGGGAGAGGTATTTTCCCTATACCTGGAAAAAAAGAGCATGTTTACCTCTAAAGACAGGAATCTGATTTAATAGGCTTTGCTAAGTCTCCCTCTGTTTACCACTCTTAGTTCATTTCATTTTTCATGAATTTCTACCATTCATCAAACCTAGGAGAAAAACACTCAGGTTTAACCATTTCTTTGGGTCTTCATATTCTTTATGAATGCTCCTGTTTCACACAAAAGTAATAATAAATTTCTAGGCATTTTTCTTAATATTTCTTTTGTTCTAGAGCTGCAATGAAGAACCCAGAAAGGTATAACAATAACAAAAATGGTTTCCTCCCTTATGTGGTAAGTGGCAGGAAAAATTACTATCAACCTGTAAACAGCATGGATTTTAGAAATACTAGTTGCTCAATGCCTGCAGCGGTAGCCCTGTGGCATCCGATCCCGTCAGATCTCGGAAGCTGAGCAGGGTCAGGCCTGGTTAGTACCTGGATGGGTGACTGCCTGGGAACACCAGAAGCTGTAGGCTTGGGAGAAGGACCTGGCAACCCGCTCCCAAAAATCAATCTGCCATTGAAAACCCTATGAACAGCAGAGAAGCACTGACAATAGTGTTTCCCCTGTTGTACAGAGGGTCGCTATGAGTCGGACACCGACTCGATGGCACCTAACAACAACAACAAGTTGCTCAATATTAGTTACTCCTCAGATCTAGTGAATAACACAATGCCCATTCTCTCAATCCAATAGAAAGTGGTTTTGTGGTGGTTTTGTGATGTCTTTTAGTGTAGTATAATCAAAAGTATATTATATTACATTATTTCTTTTTCTTTCCCTTTTCTTTCTTTCTTTGTTTCTTCCTTTCTTTGTTTCTTCCTTTTACTTTCTTCCTCCTTCCTTCCTTTCTTCTTTCCTTTTTTCTTTTCTTTAAAGAGAGTCTCACATTATATAGCTCAAGCTGGCTTTAAATTAGAGATTCTCCTGAGTGTACCGCCTGTGTGCTAGGAGGTCTGTGCCATCATACTCAACTTTCATAATCAAAATTTTAATGCACTTGGGACCACACTATAATTCACATATATGGGATTGAAAGAAAAATACTCCATATTATGATTTGCATATCCTTATGAGAAATTTTTATTTCTGTTAGGCATATTTATTGCAGACTGTTTTATTGGAGATATTTATTATTATATTTTCCATTTGTTTGCCTATATCCTGTGTCAATTGGGCTTCCATGATGCCTGAAGAAAGTAAAAGAGAAATGCTTTGTAACAACAAAGGCCAGCCTTCTGTCCAGCTGGTTATCTCTTGACCTCTAGAAAGTGCTATACTACAGATGCCATTCACTTGAGGGCAAGGGTTTTGTCTCATTCATCTTCATTTCTTCAGTACCTAAGTACAGTGTGTGGCTGCATATAATGAATGTTAAATGAATGACTGCACATGATTACAGATTCTGGCTGTCATGCATTGCTATCATTTTTAGAGTAGAAACATTGATAGGAGGAAAAGTAACAATGTCTTAAAAAATCCAAATCTCTCATGGTTTAGAGGAATCATGTGGCTTCTAGAATAGTATTCTCTGCAAGTTATTTTAATGTGTGAAGGCTAATTTACAATGATATCATGTCTTTCTTTGCACTAAGAAAATTTCATGAGTTCCATCCCATGAAAAACTCTGACTCACAGGAATGGTGTTATCACCAGGAAGAAATGAAATTTCAGATTTTCTTTACTCAGTTTACATGATTTATATTTCCAATATCTGGGACAGTGTCTGACACATGGAAGGTACAGAGTAACTTGATCAATGACTAAGTATATATAAATAAATAAGGAAAGCCTGTGAGACATGTATGCCAATGTTGTGTTTTCACTATTGGGAATCCTGAGAGAGTGCTTTTAATAGATAGAAATGATTTTATAATTGTGTAGCAATTTAAATTGAAAATTTTAATTTATTTAAATTGTCTAAATATTTCTGTGATAAAGCAGGCCTAGGTCACTTAAAAATTACTCTGGTTCCTCGAAACTAGTCCTCAATAAAAGCTGATAAGGGCAGATGTGTCATGAGATGGCTGGGCCTGCCGAAGGGCTGGATTAAGAAAAAATGTGGCGATGCTAGAATGGTCGTTAGATAATTTTGTAAAAGGCCAAATTCAGGGAATTCCTGAAAAGAGCTAAACTCTGGGAAACACAAACTTACTTTGCACTTTGTACCCCAGCCAACCCTCAATCACCAGCCCGTCTTAGTTCAAAGGACTGACCAATCCTGCACCCCCCTTTACTCCTACATGTAACCCTCAATAAAAACCCTCATCAGCAGCAAGTCGGGGTTCTGACACTAAACCGCTGCCTTGGTGAAGTGCTGCACCCTGGAGCTCCAGCTTTAATAAAGGCTCTTTGTTCTTGCATGGGACTTTGGACACCCTGGTGATCTTTGGGGAACACGAACTCTGGGCATAACAATTTCCAAATAACTATTCTATTGCATTTCTTTCCTAGACTCTATCTCTTGAAAACAGTATGAAAGGAATATTATTAGAGTTCTGTAAGTTTATTTAAAATTCTGAATGAATAGAACAGAAATTTATGAGGTTTTATTGTACCTGAGTGTTCACTGGCATTTTACAGTCTGGTTGTCTATCATAAATACTTGCAAATTCTCCTTATCCTTTACTTCTCTTCTGTTGTGAGCTTCCATCATAGCACAATTTTCTTTTCAGAGCTTTGCCACTACTGGTCATAATACCACTATTTAATCTTTCTAAATGAGGTATTTCTATTTGAGAAGTGGTATTTCAAGATTGCTTCTCCAACTCCATTCACATGTTTATTTGACTGGGAAAGTCCACTGAAAGTGACTTATTACTTTGCCTCTTTCCTCAGAATTTGTTCTCCCTCAAACTGATAGGAAGATTCCACAAGCATAAAGGCAAATTGTTCTTACTTTAGAGTCAGGGAGTTATGAAGGCATGCTTTATCCTGAAATGGCTCCCTGGAGACCTTGAAGAGCTTCTGTGCATATAAACAGCCAGAACCTCCTGTGGTTGACTACAAAGCACTTGGTTGCAAACTATTTCCTGTTTCTTAACATGAAATGGAATAAAGAAAAGTCAAGCACTACTTAGGACATCTGCAGATATATCAGCCCACGATGAGATCTGACCAGCTGAATATTATTAATTCTGTATCTTTCCTTTGGCCACTTCTTATGGGTTTTCCTATTTAAAGCAAAATATGACAACAAGGTGATAGACAATTCTAACCATTTTATTCTTGACTAAGAGCAATCATTGATTTCTGATGTGCCATTGAATCTTGTGGTAATCTATTTTTTTCCATTTGTAAAATGGGAAATCATTTTATTCACTGAAGGCTTTACTAAGTCATCTTAGTAATAATTTCACTTTTATGGATATTTGAACTTAAAAAAAGAAGAGAGAATTAACTATTGAAAAAGCCAATAGAGCAAGTGGAATTTGTTAGTACTGCTTATTTGGGTTGGAGGATTAGAAGACAGGTGCTGAGCAAACATAAGTACCTTCTCTAAAAGAAGCTTCAAGTTTAGCTAGGTGTAAGACTGGCTTCACTTCAGCAGAGTTTTCTAAGTTATCCAAGCTTTGATGTATTCTTTCCAACTATCTTTCATCTTTATGCATTTTAATCATTTTTGATATGGCTATTTCTATTTCATTTTACCAATTCTCTGTTTTCTAAACATCTGACAGTACAATAAGTGATGTGACACTTATAATTGCTGGGATTAAGGAAAGAATTCTCTTTTAAATAAAGCATTTCCTAAAAAAGCACCCTGAGAAGATATTTTCACTACTTCATGGAGCACTTGTTCAGGCAACACCCATTAATGTTAATGGGAGCTAATCGGTGAGAGAATAAACACCTTACAACACATTACATTTAAAACTCAGCATGATCTGAAAAACAGCTATTTTACTCAGTTAGCAGGATGGATGCTTTTAGAGTAAAGGGAAAACCTGCTGTTGAGTTCACAATTTTTCTAGGTATAAAGAAAAGAAATTATTTTAAATGTTATTTGTATCTGTAACCCACTACTGTGCTCTAGATATCATTTACAGCAACATGTCAGTTAAGGAATAACAGATGAAACTAACAGTGTTAATCAACACACAAACACTGAGTGTGCAAAGATTGAAGCCTTGGCAGGAATGTGCTATTATGCTTTGAGAAAATGCCTCTCTTCCCCAGCTCTGCCTCTTTCTCCTCCCATTTAACTTTTCCATATATTTCACCTGTTTCCTGAATAGAAAATGGCTAATTCCTATAAATCATTGTGACTGATCTATGGAGCAGAAAGGGATGTTTTATTAAATCTTATCACAGGATAGAGGTCCCTTTCAAATGGTATGCTTGCTAATTTCCAACATTTCTTGGTTATAGCATGGTTTGAATGTGATTTCCTCTGGATCCACATGTCTAAAGCAGATGTGCTGCTTCTTCAAAAGGGTCAGCCCTTGTTTCTCTAGTTTCTGACATCTTAATGGATATGGGGTCAGTTTCCACTCAGATACCAATCTTGTTAAGATTCAATTCTTACAACAAGAGTACTTCTTTTGAATCCATAGTCTAGTAAAAAGTATTCTAAGTGCTGCCACTAATCAGAAATGGCCTTTGGAACAAAATGCTGCCACTGGGTCATGAGCTAGACCCTCCTTTGGTTAGTCTTCCAAGCATGTCCCTCTTTTCCTCCCTTGAGGTGCTCAGCATCTGCCTCATTGACCTTTCTGGTCCAGCCCTTTTACAGTTCTCATCAGCAAAGATTTACCACTGGTAACCATGCCTTTTCCTTCCTCACTCAAAATGCAACTTCTATATCACTTCTATTCTTCAGGTACTGGTAAAAGGATTGAATGTGGTGACATAATCCCTGAGAGAAAGTGACAGAGCCCCAAATCTGTCATTTCTAAATTATTAAATATAAGAATGTGCTCCTAAGAAGGTGCTGTGGAATCTTTCTCTTCAACCCAGTGCCGTTTTTGGAGGCAAGACCTCCCTGGAGTGATCCAGAAGCAATCAGTCTTTCTGGGAACTCCAGGTGGAACAGGAGGGGAAGCCATTTTTGAGGAGGAAGGGATTTCAGATTTTCCTGATTCATCTCATGTATAAATTACCACCAACATTTAAATGAAAGAAAGATCTTGCTCTCCTCTCTAGTGCTAGAAGGAGGGAAAGTAAATAGATTTAAGCAGTGATTTTTATTAGTTCATCTATTAAGAGAAATAGGATTCCTTGCTTCTATTCCTTCTGTTTCACCCAACACTATGGTTTAGGTCAGTTTCTTTTCTCACACAGAAGGTATCAAATTATGAAGTTTTACAAAATTAAAAGAACTTGACTATTTTGAATGAGTCCCCAGATTTCCTCTATGATTCCTGAATTGGGAATTGGGTTTTGCTTATTCATGGAAACACATACTGTATGAACAATCCTATCATCTACTCCCTTTGGGCAGTTCTCTGGAGCACCTAGTTACTGGCTAGGGAAATGTGAGAGTTGTTTTTTTTTTTTTTGTAGAAATGAGAAAAATAGTTACAGGTCATATAACTAGAGCAACTTCTTTGATTTTAGAATGTGTCCTTAGGATATAGGTGTCTTGGTGACTGTCACACAGCATGTTTGTGAAAGAATCTGATGCTAGGGCTCTGTCTCTGAAATATGGCTGCTTCTCTCCAACCCGGAAAAGACCGTATCATCTCTAGGACATAAAAAGGTGAATAAAGCTGACTGCCTCACTTTCTTCATATATTACTCAACTCTTACATTGGCATTAATGCAGCATTAACTATGTGATAACATTATTTACCATTTACAACACAAAGAACATCTAGGAAACACCTGTTAGCCCTTTCTGCACTTAACATTAAACACAGAACATTGTAATTTTTAGTTGCCTAGAGTTATTTTAAGTAAAGCACTTTTTTAAGACAAGTGAATAATTTATCCACATCCTTAGGCTGACTCTGAAATCCATATCAAGCTTAGATGTAATGGATCCTTTAAGAGCAACAACAGAATTTCAATAGTTTCTACAGGACTGCAACAAGCATATCCATGAGTCTCTGCTTGTCATTGTACCAGCAGCGAAAGTGAAGAATCTTTTGCAGCAATAACCAAAGAAACAAAACTAAACTAACACCACTACCACCACCACCAGCAACAACAACAAAAACAAATGGAGGCTTAGGGACAACATGGTCCACAAAACCTGCCTTTATAGAAAGTGAGATCAGAAGCACAACTTCCTTGGATAGCAGTAGAATAAAATGGAGACTGATTGCAGACACCAAGCTCTTATTGAAGTTCATGATGCAAGCCCAGGAGATTTTGATCATGTAACTCCAAATCTAACTAAATTTGATTCCTTCACAATCTGCATCTCCATCTTTGACCTGTTAAGTAAGATTGATTTTAATTTAACAAAAAGGAGACTTAAATACAGTACAGAACAATCAGATGAATTTCTTGTAACTCTATTTAAATTTCCTTTTTTTCAGTTCATTATTTCAGTACTTGTGCCCATGTTTATATTTTATAATTAATGAGGAGCACTGGGGTCTAGCTCAGTTGGTAGAGTGCTAACTCTGTGTTCTCTGAGGCACTGGTTCAATTCCTAGCATCACAAAAATGGGAGAAGGACCTGGCAAACCACTCCTGGGATAATCCAAAACAATTAGCCACTGAAAAATCTATGAAGAGCAGAGAAGCACTGACATGGTGCTGATCATGGCACAGTGTAAGGGAGTGTTTTGTTCTGTTGTACACAGTGTTGCTATGAATCAGACTTGACAGCACCTAACAACAACAACTGGTTATAAGATGACCAAACGGCCAATATTATTTCTGATTTTGATAAAAGAATCTAAATATCATGAGATAAATTAAATAGAAGATGAGAATGGAAAAAGACAAATATTTTTAGTATAAACTGAGAATCCACCATGTGAGAGTGCAAATAATTACTAAAGAAATGGTATTTCTAAGATTACATTAAAGTCACATAAAATACATGTTTTACCAGATACTAATATATAAAGAATGGATAATTTCTCTTCTGTGCTTAATATAACTTAAAATCTATATATTATGTTTTGCATTCCTAGCTGTATAGACAATTGTCTTTTGAGTACTTGCTGAATTATTTATTTTTCTAGAGTTTACCAACCTCACTCTCCAACTCACAATGTAGCTAGATATTGCCATCATGAACTTGTGATAGAAGGTGCCTGTCAGGAGGCATAAGAATTTAAATGAAAGGGAATTCGATATATAGGTAGAAAAAACTGGTGACTTCTAGTTTTATACCTATGATTAAGAAGTCCTACAATCTTGAGAAAATCACTTAACTGTTGTGAGCTTTGGATTTCTAATTTCAAAAATTGGAATATATAAACATGCCCTCTCTTTATTCACAGGTTTATTAAGATGGCCTTAGAAATAGTGAATGTGAGTTACTGAAAAATGAAAATAATATGATTTTTCTCACATTATTAAATCGATTCCTTTTCTTTCAAGGAAAAGAATTGCATTGGGCTGATATCCCTATATTCTGACTATCTCCTTTCTCTTTCTTATCCCAGAATGCTGTTATATTAACAAGGATATAACCTCACTTTATCAGCAAGTATTGCAACCCACAAATAAATTTAATTTTCAAAAGTAGAAAAGATCCTTACTTCCCTTTTGAGTTCCATTGAGAAGCAGAAATAGAAGCCAGATGACCTCCCTTTGATATTGAGCTCATCAAAAATATTGTGAAAAAAATGAAATGTTGTATGTATTATAAATAAACTACATTACATTATAGTTTTGCATGTACTTAGTTAAGTTTATTGAGTAACATCTCATGAAAGACTGTAAGTACTGTCCTTGTTTCTTGGTATATGATCAAGTCAGACAGGAAGCTCCCCCTGGACTCAGAATCAATGACTCATAAACTTTAATGGCTTGGTAACCAAATGAAAATTTATTTCAATTTTTTTTTCTTTTGGTAACAATAATTATAGAATGAGAGGTTAGAACTTGTTGTCCATTTGTTTTCAGAATGACATTTTTTTCTGCAATATATTTTTTTAAACTGCTTCAAAACCAACAACTTCTCTCTTATTGTCAAAGTCACTCTTGCTAACCTTATATTTCATTTCCTAGTAATCAACCCTCTGCTGGCTGATCTGTTATCTGAAACTACAAACACAGTGATTATACATAGATTACACCTAAAATATACATCAGATCAGTAAGAAAAATTTAAAATAAAAAAGGTATTTTTATAGGCCATTTTCACAGAAATTGTTCCAATTCTTTTCCCTTAACAAATTTCATTGCTGACTTGGGATATAGTTCTTTTTTAAAAAAATAAATAAAGTTAGAGTATCAGAAAAGGAGGTTTTAATCTTATAATTTATATAATGAAAATCTTTCTCTAGAGATTTAATCCCCATTGTTATTTTTGTAACACTGTAAGACATAGTTTAATAATCAAATGTTCAAATAATCTCATATCTTTTGAGATTTTCTAATTTTTTAAAAATGAAATCAGCCTTAACATAAATGATGGCAGCCTAGGAAGACAGATATCTTCCTTTTTGGACTATCGCATTTTTATTGTCTGTTTATTATAGTGGTAAGTACAAAGAAATACAAATCTTGGTGAGTGGGAAATAGTAGTAATTTCTGATATAATGATAACATAAATCAAGTTACTTTTGCAAGACATTTTTCTTTTGAAAGACACATTTTAAGAATAGAATCTAAACATTTACATTATGGCAATATTTGGTTGAGTGTATAAGGGAAGAAAAGAATTGAGGAGTTTATGGAAATATGAAAAGACCTCAAAAGCAGTTTTCAGAACCACGAAGAAACTACAAGTTCTGAATATTCTCAGACACTTTCTCTAAGTAGGTTGTTCAGTTGTTGTTCAGTGCTGCCAAGTCGGTATCCAACTCATAGTGACCCTCATAGGGTTTTCAGTGGCTGTTTCGGGATTGTTTTGGGAGTGGATAGCCATGTCCTTCTCTAAGTAGGAGTTATGTCTATTTTCTGATATTCAGATTACTCTTATTTCTAAGAAAATTTAGTCTTACAACTGCAACTCTTATCATCTCTATTCACTTGGCTTCCCAAGAAAATCAGATGATTTTGAACTACAAACTTCATTTAATGAATTAGCCTTTTGGTCATCAAGAAATTAAGAAATGAGACAGGTGTGATGGCGCATGCCTGTAATCCCAGTGGCTCTGGAGGCAGAGGCAGGAGGATCACAAGTTCGAGACCAGAGGCAGGCTGAGGACTTTAGCAAGACCCTGTCTCAAAAAGTTAAAAAAAAAAAAAAATTGGCTGGGGGCGTGGTTCAGTGGTCCAGCACTTGCAGAGCATGCACACATGAGGCCCTGGGTTCAACCCCCAGTACCACACACACATACACACACACAAAAAAAGACATTAGGAAATGAGCTACAGTTACTGATTTGACAGTGAGATTGTAGGAGAAAACATAATTAACACCAAGGACAGAAATGCAGGAGAGCCTCAGAATTGCTTTGAGAATTTGATCCTAGTTGATCTGATGTTGTAGGTTGAGCTGTGAATCATAGATTTTTAAGGATCAGTCAATTGGAAAGCTAAGATTAAGAGACCACTGCTAACTTCAGGCTGATTGTAACCCATTACAAATATAATTCCAGAATTGTATAGCTGCATAGTGATTATTACTTATGAATGGTTAAAAGTTTCAAAATATTTCTTAGATAACTTTCAACTTGGAATAAGATAAATATTTTCATGATAATAATATACTTTATCATGTCATTGCAAGGAAAATGTATTGAAGTACAGATCTAAATTAAATGATATCCTTGGTCATGATTGCATACAAGTCAAGGTTGTATCTCTTCCATAATATAATCCAAGCATGAACCATTCCTAAAGATTTCTATTAATTCTTCTAGTCCTAATTGTCCTTCTTTCTTGTTTTCTATTGCTTCTACTCTACTATAATTTGCCTTAACATATAACATTAACCTTTTTAAGAAATTTATTTTCTAAATTATGGTCCTGATTCTATCAAATCTTCTGTTTGTTTTTTGCATTTTGTTAAAGAAGAATAAATGCTTCCATATTAATTCTAATATTTTTCTTCTCAAAATCCACAATTCAAACTTGTCAGGGAAGTAGACACCAATCATCATTATTTATCTCCTTAAGAATCAAGGGTTTTTTATCCCCCATGTCTATTCTCTCTCAATTTTTCCCAATTAGTTAGTTGAGGAAGTGGTCTATCCAAATTATACACACAATAAAAAAAATTGTAGAAGATGACATCTTTTTAGGGGATAAAAAATCCTAAAATGCAAGGTCTTAGCAGAAACAGATGACAGTCAGTTATAGCCAATCATACCTATCATTCATAAGGCAGAATGCCCAACTCCCAACATTTTGAACATTAGGTCTTTAAATGTGCAATAGAATCAAGTCTAAAAAGAAAGATAAGAAGGACAGAGAGAGTTTGAGAATCAGTATGGATTTCAAAGAAAGGATACTTGCTATACACAGAACACTTATCTTTGTTTTTT
Source organism: Pedetes capensis (assembly GCA_007922755.1). NCBI lineage: Eukaryota > Metazoa > Chordata > Mammalia > Rodentia > Pedetidae > Pedetes > Pedetes capensis. The sequence goes on along the minus strand of VMDO01007746.1, from coordinate 10,666 downwards.
AAAACTCATAGATTTGCATATAATTTCTACCAAAATAAGACAGTGTTACAGAGTAGAAAAAATATGAAATTCTGGTTAAAATCGCAATATTTTAAGTATAGAAGAAGCTGAACAAGCTACTTCACCTATCAGAATATGATTTTTGACCTTGTTTCTCTCATATGTAAAGTCCAAATGTGAACACAGAAAGGTATTCTGAAACATTAGGATTTCATCCTTTTCCTCTTCTCTTATCCCTTTAGATGGAAAATTGCAGCTAGTCTTCTGCTGAAATGGGAAAGCATATATAGTATATGGACAAGGGAGAAGACAAGAGGTGGCTTGCTCTGTTGGAGACACATGAAGAAACTCTCGATGGTATGAAAGTAGAGCTGAAAATAACACAGAAGAGGTGGCAAGAAAGGGAATGGATAGAAAAGATCAAATCCAAATAGACGGAAGTTGATAGAACAAAGAGGGTGGACAAAACATTGTTTTCGTTTTTGTTTTTTTGTTTTGTTTTGTTTTGGTAACACTGTTCAGAGTTTTTACAGAAGAATTTCTGTGACAAATGCAGTAGAACCACTCATAGTCTCCAAGAACATTTTAGTGAATATTTATAATATTTTTATTATTGTACATGGGAGGAGGGCTGTATGTTTGTATATTTTGTCAATGCCTGCAGCTGTAGACTTGTGGCATCCGATCCCGTCAGATCTTGGAAGCTAAGCAGGGTCGGGCCTGGTTAGTACCTGGTGGGAGACCGCCTGGGAACACCAGAAGCTGTAGGCTTGGGAGAAGGACCTGGCAACCCCCTCCCAAAAATCAATCTGCCATTGAAAACCCTATGAATAGCAGAGAAGCACTGACAATAGTGTTTCCCCTGTTGTACAGAGGGTCGCTATGAGTCGGACACCGACTTGAAGGCACCTAACAACAACAACAACAACAATATTTTGTCAAAAGCAAGTAGGGTCAAATAACCCAGTTAACAGAGAAAATACCCTGTTGGACTGCTGTAACAGAATTATTTATTATACTGCCTGACACATAGCAAGTGAGCAATAAATAGTAGCCATTTGCCACATCCTAATGCAAGGAGTTGTTACAGCAGACATAATTTCAATACTAGCCATGTCTCCCAAGCCATGTGCTCAGGCTTCCAAGTTGCACTTGTGCTACCAACAGAACTCTAAAAACTGTTAAATGGATCTTTAGTATCACTGTGAGATAAAAGTATTACTTTGGCTCCCTGAAAAGTCAGTCACTGTCCACACAAATTTCATAATAAAAACTGAAACTTGCTGAAGTGAACTGAATAGAAAAATGAATGTGTGGTTAGGAAATTACAGTTAAAACAACACAAGCATCAGGTCTCACCAAGTATTATTGCTGTGCTAGAAGTTAAGGACTTATAGGGTAATTTTATTATTTTACTCACAGATATGCAGGAACAATATACTAGAAATTGCTGTGCTGTTTGGGGAGGAATCAAGTGAACTGATTTCTTTTAAAATGCATGCACTCTAAAATGACATGAAAATTAGCCAAGTGAATAGTGTGAAGTGTTGTGACTATTTCTCCCAAAGCCAGTTGCAAGCCTGATTTTAAAACACCTTTAAGTGGTGTTGACTGGTTGAAATTCAAATCAAATTATTCAATGTATGATCAGTGTGTACTACAATGAACTTGAGGTTATTCAATATATTATTTTTGATGACTGACAATGATACTCTTTGATTTTATTTATTACCTTTTAAGCTGAAGACCTGAATCCCAAGGATCTAAAATTTCATATTCTATTTCTAGCTCTATTAATTTACCGACTTGTATAAAGCAAATTATTTTACCCATGTTCTTTTTTTTTTTTTTTTTTTTTTTTTTTTTGCAGTCCTGGGGGTTGAACCCAGGGCCTTGTGCCTGCATGCTCTGCAAGTGCTGGACCACTAAGCTGCACCCCCAGCCCATTTTTTTACTTTATTTGAGACAGGGTCTCGATAAGTTACGCAGACTGCCTCTGGTCTCGAACTTGCGATCCTCCTGCCTCCGCCTCCCGAGCTGCTGGGATTACAGGCGTGAGCCACTGCACCCGGCACCCATGTTCTTCAAAGAATTTAAAAGAATTTAATAAAGTGGGCTGCAATACATCACATTAAACCTATAAATGACTATAAAATGGTTTGTATATTTAAGGTAAACATTTAGAACATTGTGCTGATTTATTCCCTCATCATAAAGATGCTAAATACAAGACCCAATATGACATGTTATAAAATACTTCCAAATGAATTTCCCTAGAAACTTCTGAATTTATTATCAGATATACACATATACATGTAATTTAATAATTAATGGCATAATATGGTCTATTTCTTTTTCCTTTGACCACAAGAACTATCACACCACAATTATGCAATCTTCTGAGCCCATGAGCCTCCTGTTGCTCTCAGATCATCTGGTAGTTCCAGGCATGTGGCCAAAGGCAGTTGGAAAATAAGTTGACCATGGCCTGTCTTAGAGACAGCCAACTGAAAGGATTTACATGCTTAGAAGGAACACCTGCATGAAATGAGGAAAACCCTCCTACAGACTGGATTCTGGAATTTTTACTTGTAAGCTCTCTGGTCTTTCTGTCTTTCATGAGGTCCCGTGTAGCTGCTTCTAGTGTGGCCTATGCATAGGTAGATGAACATTCCACTCCCTGTTCTATGCAGAAAATATTCTCACCTCTTCCATCTTCTGAATAGATTTACTTTATCAGACTACTTTCCTTTTTATCAAGCTTTCCCACGTTGGTTCTGATGATCGGTTAAGTTTGGGAGCAATTCTACTGGGGTTCTCTCTTTTACCCTCATTGAAGTCAGAATGAACACAGAAATGGAGAGTCCAGATTTTAAAATGTTACAGCATTTTGACTGGTACATTTATGACTTTTGAACTTAATAGTAATCATTTCATATATTTTTACTTTTCTATTTTTTTCACTACATTTTATGAAGGTACTGGGAGAAAAAATGAAATAGAGAATAGATCAAGGTGGGAAGAATAGTAAATGAATAATATTGTTTTAAGTCTAATTATCTTGAATTATTTTAATAAAATAAGATATGATGTACAATAAATACAAGAGAAGTTAAAAAGAAACATTTGGGTCAACTTGAAACTATCAAGTCAGTAAGTTAACATTTTATTCTTAGAAGATATTTTTGAACTACATGAACAGGGATGAACCAATGCAGTTATTGAAATCAATTAAAATTGTTACCATTCATTTTGTAGTGAAGAAGCCAATCTCTTTCAGGGGATCATTCAAGCAACTTAAAATATTATTTTGATGGATTTGTTATTTTTATTTCCTTGTTATTTTGACTAACTTATCCATTAGAAGGGTTGAAGGTTGCCTATGTGAACATAGCCATCCTACAAAGAGGTATCTTGCTTGGGCACAACTTCTCTTGAAGTAACCTGTTTAAGAAGTGTATGAAAGTTGAGCTTTACCTCATATATGAATATTTATATAAGCCTTTGGTATAATCCAAGTGTCTTAGGCACTAATTAAGAAAAATTAAAATGTCACTCCTGAGTTTTGACATGTTTTAAAAACACAGTCAAAGCTAGTATATCAACAAAGTATAACAAAACTTGCTATTTATGGGACCTCTCAAACCAGCTGGATAATATCAAACTATGTTAGGATGGGACTGGGGTTTAGTTCAGTTGGTGGAGTGCCACTCTACACTCTCTGAAGCTCTGAGTTCCATCCCCAACATTGCAAAATCGGGAGAAGGACCTGGCAATCCACTCCCAAAACAATCCCCAAACAATCTGCCATTGAAAACTCTATGAACACCAGAGAAACACTGACATAGTGCCAAGGATGGCAGTGTTGTGGAGCATTTCACTCTGTTGTACATAGAGTCACTATGAGTTGGACCCAACTTGACAGCACCTAACAACCACCATCACCATGTTAGGATACAAAACTTAAAGTCTACATGAAAACTACACCATAAATTTATAGGTATATCAAGGTCTATATACTCATATCATATGGGTAATTTGTAGAGATAGCTTTAAGTGCTATTAATAATTGTGCATCAAAAGTTAAGTTTAATTTGCATTTCACTATATATATATCTTAGGCTGAAAAAAGTTGAAGGTACACTTTATTTCGTTTGATCCCGTGAGTATTTCATTTCCTAACTCCCATCCTGCCTGCAGCTGTAGCCCTGTGGCATCCAATCCCGTCAGATCTCAGAGCTAAGCAGGGACGGGCCTGGTTAGTACCGGGATGGGAGACTGCCTGGGAACACCAGAAGCTGTAGGCTTGGGAGAAGGACCTAGCAACCCCCTCCCAAAAATCAATCTGCCATTGAAAACCCTATGTACAGCAGAAAGGCACTGACAATAGTGTTTCCCCTGTTGTGCAGAGGGTCGCTATGAGTCGGTATCCGACTCAACGGCACCTAACAACAACAACAACTCTCATCCTATCAGGTTTACCATTGTTAAGGCTTGCTTTCCCTGTATCAAAGAAAATTTTCTTCAAGAAAGAAGTAAGCCTTTACCTTTCCCTACCTTCACCCTTCTTCCTCATCTTGAACATGCTGTGCACCATTGAGTAGTTTTATTAAGATTTTAGAGTAAATAGGGATGACTAACTGTTCTAATACTATATAAGGTTAAGACTTAACAGAAGAAACAAAGTAGTAGATATGTAGGATGATTAAATCCAGAGATTCATGCACAACAATGAAGATTACAGTTAATAATATTTTCTTGTGATTGGATTTTTGCTAAAACAATGGGATTTAGGTGCTGTTGTCATTAAAAAATAGGTAACTATGAAATGGTAGATTAATTTGCTTGACTATAGCAGCCATTTCACTATCAAAACATCATGTTGTATACCTTCAACATATATAATAAACCTTTTTCAAAAAGACCTAGCCAAAGGCTATTTCTGCGACACTGTTAATAGGCTCTACTTTGGATGATGATGAGTCATATCCTTGGGAGTGACATAGATGTCACTAGGTGTCTCTGAGAGCTTGGTTTTCCTGTTCCTTCCATGGCTTTCCTGTCCTATGCTCACTGTTCCTTGGCAAGCTCAGAGCGAATTCTGTTTTTCTATCATGTGTACTGAAGACATTTTTATCCCCTCAAGAAATCATCTTGATGATTGCAAGCCCCAAACCTCTCTTCAGTGGTGACTTTGGTTCCAGGAGCTTGAAGGCTGATGGAAATTAAATCCAGATGGCTGCCAGAGATGTCTCTGCACTTCCAAGGTGAATATGCAAATCATTTAAAACAGATAGTGATATAGGTTGGGTAACTATATTAGTCAGTTTTGTATCACTATCATGAAATAGCTGACACAGGCTATTTATAAAGAAAAGGAAATATAATTAGGTCATAATTTTGGAGGTTCAAAGTTTAAGCAGGGGTGAAGGGCAGTGTATTGGTCTCTGGTGAGGATAGAGGACAGTGGCACAGCATACCATGGCAGATGTGCATATAGGAGCAAGCGAGTGATGACATCTTAAACCAGAAGCAGAGAGAGGAAAGGTGGCACCAGATTTGCTCCTTTTGTAACAACCCTCTCAGAAAAACAATCTCATGGTAACATGATAACCATCTTCTGATAGCACACTCCTAATGACCCAAGGACCTCCACTAAGACCCATCTCCTAAAGGTTCCACAGCATCTACCAATACAGAAACAATGGGGACCAAACCTCCAATCAAAATGGGCCTTGGGGGACACTCAATTTATACCCAAACCATAGCAGTTTCCCTTATCTGAAATGCTTGCTACCAGAAGCACTTCAGAGTATTTTTGTATTTTGGAATAGTTGCCCAAATATAATGAGGTAGCTTAGAAATGGGACCCAAGTTTAAACACAAAATGTATGTGTACTTCATTTACAACTAATACGGGAGAAGGACATGGCAATCCACTCCTGAAGCAATCCTGAAACAATTAGCCATTAAAAACCCTATGAGGGTTGCTATGAGTCAGACATAATTTAATGGCACCTAACAACAACAAGCACAACATTCAATTGATACATATAGCCTAAGAGTAATTTTCCTCCAGGTGTCTGTCAGCTTGTCATGCTGTGGGGGCTTGTGTGTTGCTGTGATGCTGAAAGCTATGCCACTAGCATTTTAGATACCAGCAGGGCCATCCATGGTGGACAGGTTTCAGCTGAGCATCCAGAATAAAACAGATGAGGAAGAAGGACCAGGCAGCCCACTTCAGAAATAATTAGCCATTGAAAGCCCTATGAATAGCAGAGAAGCACTGTCAAATGTAGTGCCAGAAAAATGAGCTCCCCAGGTTGGAAGGAATTCAAAAGATGACCGGGGATGAGGTGCCTCCTCAAAGTAGAGTCAACCGTAATGACAAGAATGAAGGAAAGACCCTGGAAACTCCAGTTGCTGATGTGGTATGACTCAAAATGTGAAGAAACAATAGGGGCTGCAACAATGGGCTCAAACATAAAAAGACTGGGAGCATGGCAGTGTTGCATAATGTTCTAATGTACATAGGGTCACTATGAGTCAGATCCAACTCAATGACAACTAACAACAAAACAACAAGAGTAGTTATATATAATATTTTTAGTATACTTAGTTTGACTATAAGCCCTCACATGAGGTTGTTGTTGCTAGGTGCTGTCGAGTCCTGTCTGATTCATAGCGACCCTATGTACAATAGAGCAAAACACTATCTAACATTGTGCCATGTCCTGCACAATATTAGTTTTTCTCTGTTATTCATAGGGTTTTCAGTGGCTTATTGTTTTGGGAGTGGGCCTCCAGATCCTTCTCCCAAGCCTACAGCACCCAGTATTGCCAGGCAGTCTCCTATCCAAGGATTAAACAGGTCAACCCTGCTTAATTTCCAAGATCAAACAAGATCGGATAGAGGGTGGTAGTCTGCAGATGTCACATGATGTTAAGTATATAATTTTCCACTTGTGGTACCATGTGTGTTCAAAATATTTCAGGTTTTGGAGCATTTAAGATTTCAGATTTTGGAATTAGGGTTTACTCTAATTTTTGGATTATGCTTGCCCTCTCCTAGAATTTAACTGCTCATGAGAAAATATAAAGATTTATGTATAGGCATATGTAGTACCTAACAACTATGATTTTTTGGTTATAATCTCTACCTCTTATCCTGCCTGTAAGGTATAGTCTGTATGTGTTTATCTACCTATAATATATATTTGATATATAATAATTAAAATTAATGCATATCATTTATAACTAATATATTACATGTAATTGTTATATACTTCAAATATTATTTAAATGGATGACTAGCCTAATCAGTGGTAACATTATTTGGGGAACTTCTAGCATGAAAATGAATAACAGAGAAAAATTAGTGGCTGTATTTTCTTTTTAATTCCCTTTTCATTGTTCCAAGCACACATATACAAGTGCACACATACACATACACACACTCTAAAGCAATCTAATATTATGGGCCATGCTAAAAGGTTCTTTGGGCATCATGGCCTATCTCCAGCTGGGTTCCTTCATTCTCTATGGATAGCACATTCATTTATTTCCTATTCTCAGCCACAAATGACACTGGGGACAATTTTAGAATGGTTGTCCCATTTGTCAAAATATCAGTGCATTGCTACTGGAAATTATAAGAACTAGAATTTTGAATGGTCTTATTAAAATCCTAAGCATTTTGAAAATGATGGCTGTTAATACATCTTGGTGAAACATTTATTAGAGTACAATAATATGTGTCAAGTTTCCAGTACCTGCTTTTCCTTAGGTAAATTATTTACATTTTCTGCCTCAGTTTCTTCCTCTACAAAATGAAGATTTTATAGTAAGTGAACTCTATGTTACCTTTCAGCCCTAAAGTAAACTTTACAAGAAAGAAATGGCATGTTCTCCTCTAAATGCTGCAAAAATACCTATTAAATAAAGGCCTGTGAGATAGTCCATCAATTGTTGTTTCTTTAAAAAAAAAACAGAAACTATAATGGAATAGTAGACAAGAAAATAATATTAAAACATTTATGACTAAAATTGTGCAATTCAGCCGCAGAAGTAACCTTACATTATAGAACTATGTATGTCAGATGAGAAAAACACAGAATGTGTATATACTGTTATTTGTGAGAGAGAATAATGATAGAAATAAGTCAAGTTTTAACCCTAGCAGAATAGAGATATAGAAGGCTGGGATTTAGCTCAGTTGGTAGAGTGCTGCGCTGCAGTCTCTGAGGTCCCGAGTTCAATTCCCAGCACCACAAAAATGGGAGAAGGACCTGGCAATCCACTCCCAAGGCAACCCGAAACAGCCATCAAAAACCCTATGAGGGTCGCTATGAGTTGGATAACCAACTTGACGGCACCTAACAACAACAAAGAACGTAGAACAGTCCATAATTCTTCAAAAGATTACTATAATAGTAAGGTTGTACTGAGATTCATCCACTTTCCCTCTTATTTATGGAGACATGTATTTCAACTGTATTTGTAGCAGTTACAACTAACCAAAATCTATACATAAAAAACAATCTTGTACGAGTCACAGCATAACTTTCCAGAATACATTCGTTTTTCACCAGTATGTTTTTCATGTAAATATATTACTTATGAAAGATAAAAACTATTTATTTTGTCAAATGACTTTATGTATATGTGGATTATTTCCTATAAACAGTATTTTATAGTGGATAGTACAAGAGGCATCTTTAAGTTCAAATAACCCTTTTGTGTTTTAAGAATAGATTTAGATTTACAGGAAACTTCCAAAGAGAGCAAAAAATTCCTACATACTTCTCATCCTGTTTTAATTATTGTTAATACCTTACATAACCTTTGTACACTGTCACAATTGAAGAATCAACCTTGCTATGTTAGTATTCAGTAAAAGTCCATACTTTCTTCAGATTTAATGTCCACTTTCTCTGTTCCAGTAGCCCATTCATGGTACCACATTACCTTTAGTCATCATGCATCCTTAGCTCCTCTAGACAGGAGTAATTTCTCAGATTTTCAGTATTTAAATGATCTTAAGAGTGTAGAGGAACATCCATTAAATATTTTTGTAAAAAGTCCCTCAATTTGGGCTTGTCTTCTGTTTTCCTTGTGGTTAGGCTGAGGATAGGTTTAGGGTGGGGAGATAGGTTACAGAGCTAAAGTGGCATTCTTATCACATTTTGCAATAATACATGGTGCCAATATGACATCTTTGATCACATGCCTGAGCAAGTGTTTTTCAGGTTTCTCTGCTGTAAAGTTATCCTGTACCCCTTTCCATTTTCTATTCTTGGAACTATATTATTAAGCACAGCCTGTATACACTCAAGTGTTGGAAATAAGAAGCTTCAGCTGCTCGAATGAAGACTATTGACATAAATAACTTAATTTTCTTTGCACTGGAGATTTCTATGAGACATTTTTAATATTAATGTTGTATAATAGCATCAAATGTCAAATAAAGCAAAGGTTTCCACCCCCCGAAATCCGTAAATTGTTAATTACATAGTACATTGGGAGTTAAAGAATTTTTCTTGGCCTTACCTGGTAATTGCATACTTTTTTACGGTTGGGATAAATGTCAACACTTTTAGTTGGTCACTTTCAAAAGGAGAGCACTACTTATGCTGCACAATTTATTACTTAATGAAGAGAGTCTGAAATTGATATTGAAGCTACTAACTTCCTTGATGGTGGTTAAAGACAATAAGGAAACGTCTGTGGAAACACTGCTACGTCAAAATGGTGGGACCATGAACAGATCTGGATAGGAATGAACAAGTTTAATACATTAATTAATATAAAGTATGTTAACTTACCATACAACCAATATATTTCATAGTTACCTGATATTAAACATACAAGTCTTTGTTTTATAGGAATCATTCCCAAACATTAGTAATAGAGTTATGCTATTCCACATACATGCTTGTAGTAAGAGTAATCTGTTACCAAAATCTGTTAAGGACCTTCCATATAGACCTTCGAGCTAGATGCAGGGTATTTATTCTGGTTCTTTAATCATATACTTTATACATATAGGGCATGTAATTATGAAATTAAAAAAACTGAGGCAGAAATGCTTTGTCTAATTGCAGAACAGTACAGAAAATGCTATGAGAATATATAGAAAGCATAATTTTCAAAGGTTAAGATGATATCAAAGGCCAAATGGAGGAAATAAAATATGACCTAGTCTTTGGGAATATTCCAATTTTGGCAAAAGATAAGAATATCTGTAGTGTTTAAAAATCAGAAAGTATACCTCTTTGGTTAGAAAAATTTTCAAGTATGAGACTGGCATGCTGCCTACTGTGTGAAAAGACAACTGAAAGTTTTCAAATAATACAGAAAAATAACTGGAAAATTGGTAAGCTGGGAAAGTATGGTAGATTTTTGTCACTGATCTCCTGATGAAATAATTTGTAGATGTTTTGCACCTGAAAGATTCAAAGATAGGCTGTGATTTATTTAAGTAATGCATTGGTATTAACCATTGCTGACATTAAAAAAAAGAATACTATTATTAAGAAAATAAAATGCAGAGAAGTAAAAAAGTAAAATTGTCTACTTTCCAAAAGAGAACTACTGTAAACATTTACTTTATATCTTTTGAGGGGACTGAGTATGTTTACACATTCATTTTTTTCTTTTTAATACA
>VMDO01007745.1:41025-89168 GCA_007922755.1 Pedetes capensis | reverse complement strand
TGGATGGGAGACCGCCTGGGAACACCAGAAGCTGTAGGCTTGGGAGAAGGACCTGGCAACCCCCTCCCCCAAAAAATCAATCTGCCATTGAAAACCCTATGAACAGCAGAGAAGCACTGACAATAGTGTTTCCCCTGTTGTACAGAGGGTCGCTATGAGTTGGATACCGACTCGACGGCACCTAACAACAACAACAACATACAATTCTTTAAAAAAGAAATGTGCCAGCACACTCATTGTATTTGAAGATTTTGAGTTTCACTATATGAAGACGTCATTTTAAGTAGCAATGGCTCAAATAGTAATTAGTTCCCTTGAGATCACAAATTACATGCTTTCTATTCACTCATCTGAAAATCCAAAAAATTACTTAAAAATCTAAAAACAGGGAAGTTTTAAAATCTTTTGAACCAATAACTATGTGCAGAGAGAATTCCAACACAAAAATAAGCTTTTTCTTCTATCTTTGAAGATGATAACATTTTCTTTTATTCTGAAATTGCTTATGATTTTTAGGGGCATCTTCAGGAACAGGGAAGAAACTGTCTAGTTTGCTAGAGAGCCAAGATCCATGAGGAGACTGTCAGAGACAGCTGTAGATCTTAACCCAATGCAAACCAAAGGGGTTCAAACTCAGCAAGACAGGATAAGGAGACAGAGTGGTAGAGGAACTGTGAATTATTCCAGTCTTGGGAACAGAATGATCATTCCTAGGTATCTATGTGGGATTGATTCCAGGACCCCTTGTAAATGCCAAAGACTACAGATGCTCAAATCCTCATAAAATGGTAGAGTATTTGCAAACAACCTATGCACATCCTTCTCTATACTTTAAATAATTTTTAGATTACTTATAACACCTAATGATATGTAAATGCTATGTAAATAGTAGCCTGCAGCCGTAGCCCTGTGGCATCTGATCCCATCAGATCTCGGAAGCTAAGCAGGGTCGGGCCTGGTTAGTACCTGGATGGGAGACCACCTGGGAACACCAGGTGCTGCAGGCTTGGGAGAAGGACCTGGCAACCCCCTCCCAAAAATCAAGCTGCCATTGAAAACCCTATAAGCAGAGAAGCACTGACAATAGTGTTTCCCCTGTTGTACAGAGGGTCGCTATGAGTCGGATACTGACTCTATGGCACCTAACAACAACAACAACAACAACATGTAAATAGTCTCTACACTGCATTGTCTAGGGAATAATGACAAGAAAAACTGTACGTGTTCAGTACACATATAAGGTTTTTTCCCTTCAAATATTTCGACTGCAGTTGGTTGAATTCAGGAATGTGGAACCTGTGGATATGGAGGGCTGCCTGTATTTTCCTTCAGGAAACCAGGGATGTATTACAGTTGAGTTTGTTGCAACATAGGTTTCTTACCTATCCTATGGGAAAAGGGTGTCAGGGAAGTCCTGGAAGCTGTCACAGAAAAGTTATTTCATGAGCAAACAGTTGTTAAGTTTGGATAAGCGATCTAGACACTTTAAGGTTATCTGATTCTGTGTTTCATATTTGTATTCTTGCTCTTAATTTCCTGGGAAAAGATTAAGAAGGGTAGGGAGGCCACTGGGCAGAAATAGCATCCAGAATAGGACTCACATTCCTTCTGATCCAGGTACGTTTCCTGATGCAAACAGGCACCTGGGGAATGTAAAGGAATAGGAAGCTTGGAATGTGAGAGTTCTCTCTGATGTCTCCGTGACTGAGTAAGTACTGCAATCTATTGACATTCAGGGCTGAACTCAGTTGGTAGAGGGCTTTTCTGCCCTTTCTGAGGTCCTGGGTTTGGTCCCCAGCACTGCAAATATGGGAGAAGGACCTTACAGTCCAGTCCCAAAGCAATCCTGAAACAATCAGTCACTGAAAACTATAGCAGAGAAGCATTGACATAGTGCCAGGTGTGGCACAGTGTCGGGTAGTGTTTCGTTCTGTTGCACATAGGGTGGCTATGAGATGGACCCAACTCGATGGCACCTGACAAGTGACATTTAGAGAAAGGGCACATTTCTCCTTGAAGTGCAGGGATAGCTGGGCCATGCAGTTTAATAGGGTCTATCAGTCTCTGCTTGCAGCTTTTTGCGGAAGGTACAGCCCATCTAGTTACTCAGCAAACCCTGACGTGGGCAGGTTGTGCCTATCTAGAAAGGAGGGCAGTGTCCAGAGCCTTAATTCCGCCTCCTGCAGCTTTCTCTCTGCTACTCTTAGAAGGGAGTATCAAATAATACTGGCTCTTTGGCTTGCATTAGTAAAGGCTGAAGCTGGAAATACCAAGGTTCAAGTGCTACTGATAAGTAACAATGTAGGAAGAGATTGCAAGGCGTGGGGCTCCAAAAAACTAATGCACACATTCGAGGGTCAGGCTTAGCTTCAGAGCAATTGCAGCCTTGGTGCACTGTTATTTGAGCTCGTCTCTACAATTTCTCAGTTTTAGACAATTTTCACTCAAGCTGCAGCCTCTGCTTATTTTGCTGCTGGTTTAACCTCAATGTCTGATCCACTCTTAGAGTACTCAGACCTCTTTCCTATAATTTTCAGCTTCACTTACAGGCAGAGATTGACCTGTAGGTCAAACCAATGGAGTTATACAAGGAAATGTTGATTCTTTCTGATTTTATCAGATTGTTTATAATTTATTTTAGACCCATGATTGAATTGAATTGCAAATATCTTAAAATATAGTGGATTTTCCAGGTAACCTATATTTGGGGGAATACAAGTTACCCTCCACCCATCAGTTTTGGAAAAAATAAATCTTAAAAAAAAAAAAAAGCCCAACATGGAAAAGACAAGAACACCCTTGGCAGTCTTTCAGTGTATCATCCACCCCAAAGTGACTTTATCTCATAGAGTGGGCTGTTGGAGTCTTAAAGTAAGGATTTTGCATTTCATTTTAAATAGTGCTTAAAAGAATTGGTGCTGGAAATAATAGTGTTACGGTGATCTCTCAAAGAACCAAGAATCATCTAAGTCTGTGCAGCACCCGTTACAGTGTTAGGATGCCAAGTTGGAGTGTGAGATCAGAGCCTTTTTGTAGGGGCTGAGACGGTGGAGGAATTCCTGATTTTTATTTTCCTTCAGAATTTCATGGGTAGGAAAATATTCTAGAGAGACCACCTAGAATTTCAGAAAGAAAGTAATTTACTTTTTCAAAAACCCTATTTAGAGTCCACCAAATTAAAAACACAGATACTTAACTGAGACTTCGGCTGCCAGAGCACTCCAGGGAAAGGTTGTAAAGTGAGAATTTCATAGGGTAAGTGCCAGTTCCTTGCTAAACCCAAACTTTTAACACCTAAACAGATATAGTACGTTAAAAATGACTTCACATTTAACCTCGTCAAAAAGAGCAGTCCAAATGTTCATGGGGCCTTGGATATCTCCCAGTGATGAGGCTCAGGCAGGAGGCCACCCAAAGATACAGCATCAGATCCGGAGGGTGTGTTCTGCTCCTTGTGTTAGTCCAAGGCTTTAAATGACTTAGCAATTGACTGTATCCACATCATATTAAGGCCCATCTGTCTTAAAATTGGCTCGTTATCTCACAGAAGGGCAGCTATACAAGGTGAGAAGCCATTTGTGTTCTGTGAATGAAACAGCACCATTCTTACTGCAATACCTGAGCCTTTTCATTGCCCTATATTCTTCCCCTGCTACCTGTTATTGTTCTATTTGAGGGTGCAACTAAACTCACGAGTCTTTCATTCTTCCCTAGGGGATGCAGGCAAGGCTACTTTTGGAAAAACACTGACGTCATGACTCCAATTCTTTTTTCCTAGCATCTTCCTGCAGGGAGAGCCTTAGAGAACAGGTCCTTAATCCCCTTTTTAAAATCCTTGGACCAGATGTACCTGAGACTCAAAAATTTTTTCAGAGATGGTGGGTTCATAACATATATTACACAAAAGCCCCAGTGGGGTCTGGGCCAGCAACTCATAATCATAAACATGAATATTTCTGCAGTGAAAATAGCAATTTTCACAATAAATGGAGCAAGTAAAGACTATGAATAGCCTCAAATCAGTTCAAGGCAATCTCTGCCACGAAATGAATCTGGGTATTGAATTTGCAATGGAGCTTTCAGTTTCCTGGGCATTTGGAGTCTTGAAATTGAGGACAAGAGATTTTCGATCTGTATTATGTTTTCAAAAAGTTATGACAAATTAACCTTTTCAGAGAAAGAGGCCATGGGCATACTACAAATAGGTCAGGGAGGCATTTCAAAGTGATCTTTTTGACACAGAATTTGATTATATTGAACGAGCTTTGAGATAAGTGTGTTGTCCTTGTCCCTGGGCTCCTGCTATATGGCCTTGATACATTCGGTTCTCCAGAGTTAGTCTATGATATGCTGTTGTCATGGAATCCGAGCTGCCTCACTGTGCTACAGAGAAAGGGACCAGAAATGGGCTGATCTAACCTCTCTGAGACTCACAGGAACATTCCCAGACTAGAATAAAAACCTCACCAACACAAGACTGTAGGAGCCAGTTGGCATGCTCATTCCATAACTCCATAATAAAGTCATTACACAGTTTGATTTTTTAAAAGAAGACAAATAAAAAACTTATCCATATGAAGATACCTCTTTGGTTTATATGTACTTTTAAATATATACTTTTAAATATATAAACCAAAAATGTATCATTTTAATATGGATAATTTTTGTTTGTTTCTCTTTTGGATTTTTTGAGACAAGATCTCACTATTTAGTCCAGGCTGGCTTGGAACTTGCTGTGTGGCCTGGAACTCAAGATCCTCTTGCCTTCACCTGACAAGTGCTGGGATTACAGGCATGCACCATCATGCTCAGGTGGAAAAAATGTTTTTAAAGCCCAAATCATTGACATTTTAAAGGTGGGCCTGGGAAGCCCTTCCTCTGGGCTATTACATGAGGGATTCAACGTCAGGGAAGGAGTGAGTTTCTTGGAGATCAGGGGTTGCCACCAGTGAAGACATAAAGAGATCAAGGCTTACTTGGCTTCCAGGGCCAGTGCAATGATGCCAGCAGCCATGGGGGCTGAGGCTGATGTCCCTGTGTGGTTATCCGTGCACCGCTGTCTTAGGTCTGTAGTGATCTAAAAGACAAAAGTGAAAAACTTAGACCTTTGAGGTCAATATGTGTCATACACAAGTAGAAAGAAATTTACTCACAAAAGTGAAGGGAGAGATGTTGGAAGATTTGTTTTAAGGTCCTTGTACCCACACTTCTGTGACTATATCACTTTCAGACATGGTAAGGGAGAGGTTTGGCAATTATATTTCATTTCTGTTAAAACCAGAATCAGAACTAGGGTGAGGCTATGGCTAGAAACATAAAGGTCGTGAAACAGTTTTTTTACATTTTGCACTGTAGGTACCTCCTGTGTTTCACCTTGGTGCCAGCCCTGCTTAAAAGTAAGGTTCTTTCATGTGACACAATATTTTAAAATAATTAGACACAGTGAATCAACAGGCAGGTGCTGAACTTGGCATTGGTAGAATAAGGAATAAAAGTATATAGTCACTACCCTCCCCAAACTGTTACCTTGGGAGAGTTGTAGATTTTAAGCCAAAATATCTGTCATAGAGGGAACCTTTGTAGACCTTCCTAGAATTTGTAGAAATGTTGCATGGATTAACCAAGACTTCTCCAAAGATTTCACAAGGATACAAAATCCAAGGCTGACCTTAGTGTGCTTTGTATGCAATTACAGCATGAAGTGTCTGCTTGTATATTTTAGGAGATCAGTTATTTTTTCCTATTTTATTTTTTAACCAAAATGTGAATGCTAGATCATTTTTAATTTCTTGGCTTGAATCCAGTTCCCTTCAGCTGTGGCTGAATAACATTATCACCCAGCAAGGGCAATGGCTCTCAGGCTTTGTTTCATTATTTTCTCACTTAGAAAGAAAATTAAATTTAAATTCTCCTTACCAAGAGAAATGAAATACTATAGAATAAGATTCTGGAAACTGTTGTAATATCTCCAAGACTTTTTAAATCCTCCCTCCTGGGTAGGAATCCATCTTTGCTCCCTGGTGACAGATCCTGCATTCACTGAGAGTGCACACAGCTTGTGGGATAACTTCGTGGGCTTGCTGCGGTTAGTAGATGATATTAGTAAATCTTTCTCTGGCATCAAGACAAGTATACTGCCACGTATTACAGAGAGGAAAACTGACGTGAAAGTTCAGAGGAAGGGAAAGGGGGACAGAGCCAGTGGGAAACAAAACTCTGCTGTTCAAAGGTGCTTACTTCAAGAGTTGAATCTGATTTGGGAAGAAGCACTACATAACTCTCTGGAGATGGATCCTCCCTTAGATGTTTCTTCTGTGTCAAGAGGATGTCCGAGCAGACTCTTCTATTATTATCTGTTATGGAACTAGACCAACATCCTGGCCCATATACTTTCACACGAGACCATCTGTTCTTACCTTCTTTGTTTGTTTTGACACTTCCTATGTTACAAGATTGTCTGTATGAGAGAGGTATGAGTAGTGACACAAAAGAAGTTGGAGAATGAACTCAAGAATGATACATAGAATGATATACATATGGTTGTGTGGGTGAATAGGGTTATACTCGATTCTATGTCAAGAAACTCTCTAGACTTGTCATTGTTGGCTTTAATTTTTTTTTTTTTTTTTTTTTTGTGGTACTGAGGGGTTGAACCTGGAGCCTCGTGCATGCTTTTGCAAATGCTCTGCCACTGAGCATCTGCATTCCCAGACCCTTTTTTATTTTTTCAATTGAGACAGGGTCTCACTAAATTATGCAGGCTGCCTCTGGCCTTGAACTTGTGATCCTCCTGCCTCTGCCTCCTGAGTTGCTGGCCTGTGCCACCACACTGGCTTTAAAAATGTATGTTTTAAAAATTGTATAAAAATACACATAACATATATCTACCCTCCTATAGCACCTTTTTTTTTTTTTTTTTTTTTTGTACTAGGAGGTTGTACCCAGGGTCTCACACATGATTTTGCAAATGCTCTACCACTGAGCTGCACCCACAGGCCATTTTTCACTTTGTATTTTGAGACAGGGGCTAAGTTACACAGGCTGCCTCCTGCCTCAAACTTGTGATCCTCCTGTCTCAGGCTCCCCAGTCTCTGGGATTACAGGCATGCACCACTGTGCCCAGTTCTACTAGCAACTTTTATGTGTATAATATAGTATTGTTAACTATATCAGATTGCTGTACAGTGTCTCTAAACCTTTTACATCTTGTGTAATTGAAACTTTGAACGCCTGAGAAATAACTCCCTCCCTTCTCCATGGCAACCACCATTCTACTTTCTGTTTCTCTGTGTTTGATTCCTCAAGGCACCTCATACAAGTGGAATCATATGGTACTTGTCTTTTCATGACTGGAGCATTTCACTTAGCATAATGCCCTCAAGATTCATCCATATTGTAGCATATGACAGAGCTTTCTTCCTTTTTAAGGGTTAATAATATTCCATTGTGCTACATTCTTTTTGTCCATTCATCTGTTGGTGGACAGTTGAATTGTTCCCGTATCTTGGCGGTTGTGTGCAAAAAAGTCTTTTGGAGATCCTATTTTCAATTCTTTCAAATATATAGTCAGAAGTGGGATTGCTGGATCATTAAAAAGGCATCTCATCTGGGCGTGGTGGTACATGCCTGTACTCCCAGCGACGTGGGAGGAGGAGGCAGGAGGATCATGAATTTGAGGCCAGAGAGGCAGCCTGCATAACTTAGTCAGACCCTGACTCAAAATAAAAAGTAAGAAATGGACTGGGTTTGCAGCCCAGTGGTAGAGCATTTGCAAAGTATGCATGAGGGTTTGGGTTCAACCCTACAGTACTGCTAAATAAATAAATAAATAAATAAAACAAAATAAAAAGAATTAAAAAGCATCTCTACCTCTTTTGAAATAATGGGTGAATCTTCACCATATTTTCTGATGCACTGGTCTCTGAGGTGATGCATGAATACATCAGAAGCAGCTTGCTTCCAGGTCTCCAGAGTTGCTGTTGTTGAGAAATGACCTTGCCTGCATTCTTCTCATTTTACCTCACCCCATGGTCACATTCTTTTGTACAAGTTTTATTTATTTTTTTTCAATGACTTGTGCCTGGATTCAAGATTTTTCACGATGTTTCCCTGCTTGGCTCTCCTTGCTTATTCTTCAGCTGCACCAGACACTTTCAGTGCACAGAAACAAATCCAGGACAAACACTCCAAGAGTGCGCAGCATTCTGAGTATCATAAATAACCATCTCCAGCCAAACATGAACAATGAACAGTTTACAATGTTGGGTTAGTACAGGAATATGCCTCATCCATGTATAGTCACTAGGCATAGACACATATAACATAGGCATAAATAAAAAGCTCAGTCCTTTTATATATAAACACCAAGTACTGAATGCTATTAAAGTAGGCAAACCTGCAGAATTCCAAGACACCACTGCGCTCCATAATCTCTTTCAACAACTTGAATGACATGAAACTTGAGAGTAGGGAATAGAGGTGGAAGGGGGTGGAGTGGGAAGGTGATGGAAAGGGGGAGGGTTCAAAGGAACAGGGAGAAAAGAAACAAAAACATCATCACTCACTTCTCATCTTCATTTAGTTGAAATTCCAGCTGGGTCACTTCAAGAGGAAGTTACTATCAGTGGTAAAGATATTTAGGTGTAAATTACCAGGGAGATCTAAGGCTGAGTTCTCACCATTAAGAGCAGCCACAGTACTAGAGAATTTTTAAGTCTATCTTTGGAAAGAAAAGGCAAAGACCACCAAGGAGCATGCAATCTTGAAGAAAAATGATGTTCTGAAAACTGGAACCACATGGGGGTAACCCCATTAATCACAGCACATGCGTATAGGATCTGACAGTTGTAATTTAAAGGAAAGTTGCATTCCATGTTCGGCCCACAACATGGGGTAGGATGTCCAGAGAGTCCATATGTGAAGCCAGGACAATAAAGCACTTTATCTTTAGACATCCTAAAAAATATATCAGAATTTGGTCTCAATCACATTGGGTCCTCTTGCATGCTCCAAATTCTCTCAATTCACTATCCAAATCAGAAACAGCATTTTTCTCCAAAGAACTTCTCAGACTGCTCAAGAAAATATCTTTTGTGTCCATCAGAAGAAGGAAACTGGAGAGGACAGTAGGCCCTGAGACACATCAAAGCTGTCCGGGTCAGCAAATTAGATTTTTAGCCTCTCAAGATCAGTAGCAGATGGTTTTTTGGATTCCACAAAGTTAGGGATGTCATCTTTACTTGGTGAGATGGGGTGGGTATTGTCCAGGTCTAGTCAGATTCCTCTGAGAAGAACCATCACTTTTTTACCCCATCCTAAGCCCTTGTTTTCTAATCCCATATTTCACATTTCATTATTTGACCTGATTGGACTTTTGATTGTCACCCATTGATGCAATTCTCCAGGGAACCTCAGGTCAGATTGACTTTGGCCATAAGTTATAAATCTGTACAGCAACCCACAGGGTAAATTTCTTTCTCCCTGATATCCTGTGGTCTGTTTTATTTTGAAGGTGCCATATTGTCTCATATCTGTTAAAAGAACAACTGAACAGATATTTTTAAAGCAAGAAATGGTTCTGCTGTCTGTTAGGTTGAATTTCTTTCTGGTGTCAATTTTGATTTGGATTAGAAATGTGCCAAGAAAGCTGTTTCAGACAGAGCTATTGGCAAGAAGGACAGAGACTAAACCTTAAATGTGTCAATGAATAAAATAGAAAGAGCTGATATATTACACACAGTAGCATAAAAAAGAGACCCAATGAATACTTTTTGTGTCCACAGAAGCCACAAAGACTGGTATAAAGTTCAATAAATGACAAGCCAGTATAAAAGCCCACTCCCTTGTTGCTAAGAGAATCTGTAAATGTGAAGTGCAAATGTAAGGACTTGCTAACAAATGTGAGGCTGCTATCACTAAAAAAAGATCACATCTTATATCATTTTTGTGTCTCCATAATGTTCAGTTCAGTTCCATGTATAAACAGAGGCACAATATTTATTTGCTAACTTGTACTGCTAAAACCATACTCTTTTATATTTATTTTATACTTAAACTCACCCATTAGGAAGTATTTCAAGGTTACTTCTGTTATGACTTTCAAATAAGACTCAAAGAAACTTATATTCAACCTACAAAAAGTATGCATGTACCTGTTTATCCAAAATTAGGAGCTAAAGTATAGCTGTTATCCTCACAATTACTGTTGTTACTTCATTGCTTCTCTTAACACAACCACTATAAGCAACTTGAAGTGAGTGAGGCAATGTAAAAGAATATGTGTGCATGTATAAAATTACATATAAACCCATGGGAACTTTGCAAGGAAGACATTATATTATTTAATACCTAAGGAAAATGAGGCTAAGAAAGGCAAAGCATCTTGCCCCCAAACACACAGCACCAAAAGGGCTATTTAACTAATGAAGGTATTAAATCCTGAAATAGCAGCAGAAGAAAAGGGTGAATTTCAGAGTGTAGTCGTCCATGAGAGCAAAGGCAATGGAGCCAGACCACTAGCAACAACAATGGCAGAACTGGCCTTGAGGCCCAGCCTGAGTTAGCCACTGGGTATGGCTACACTCCTTCAGGCCACAGTTAAAATCAGAATGCTCGGAACAAAGTCTCTTGTACACTTTTCAACATTCTCAAGAGAATGTGGGTCAAACTTCAAACCACCCCAGCCACATCTGGCCTTGCTCATGAAAAATAATGACATTTAGAAAACACCATTCTGAAGAAGCAAAGACGATAGAGAAGAATCTAGTGCAAAAGGTGACTCCATCTGGAAAAGGAGTGAGGGAGAGAGTGGACAGAATGGAGGGAGAGAGTGGAGAGCAGAGCGTTTGTGCAAAAAAGAAACATGTCCCTACTTAGAAGCATGAAGAGCAAGAAGATAATTTCTCCACCTGGAATTGGTGGTTCAGGCCAACCCTGAGATTCCCCAGGCAGTAAGTTTGTTCTGAGTACAAATAAATAAAATTACATCAGGAGAGAGCTAAGTGGAGTATATATTCTCCAAATCTTGGCTCATAGAACCCTCTGAGGAGGAATATGATGGGTCCTATCTCTAATCTCCAAGACAAATTACTAAGAGAAAAGAGTTAAAGGCTTGAACAAGTCCCAAAAGTAAGAAATAATTTAATGAAAGTAGTGAATGGGGAAAATGGGGGGCTTTATTTATAAAACAGATCTTGGGAGAAATTAGGGAGGTAGAAAGGGTTTGCAGCTGGAATCTTTAAGCTTCTTTGATATGAAGGAAAGTTACACATACAGCTCTATTAGGTAGCAGGATTCTTGTTAATTTTCAATGCAAACAATGTCAATTATCATTTACCTTCTACCACCCTACCAACCAAAGGAGTTTCTCTGCACGAAATTGCCCATTCCTGTCTTTCTGTGGCTCCACAAGCAACTTGGGAAGTTTCTAACCTTCCAAATGTCTAATAGTCATTTGTGTGTGTCTATTTATTGAGCTCAAGCTCTGGTAAGGAGAAAAAGTCTTCATCCTCATGCAGTTTCCACTCTGGCATGAAAAACAGACAGTAAATAAGAAAATGTATGTGATCGTGATGGTGGTGGTGGTGTTAGGTGCTGTCATGTCAGTTTCTGACTCATAGAGACCCTATCGTGTACAATAGGTGAAACACTATTGTCAGTGCTTCTCTGCTATTCATAGGGTTTTCAATGGCTGATTTTTTGGGAGTTTTGGGGAGTGGGTTGCCAGGTCCTTCTCCCAAGCTTACAGCACCTGGTGTTCCCAGGCAGTCTCCCAACCAAATACTAACCAGATCTGACCCTGCTTAATTTCTGAGATATGATGGGATCTGAAGCCACAGCAGTATGGCTGCCGGCACAATTGTGTTAAGTAGCTGTAATTTTAGTAGGAGGACAATTTAATAGGACAAAAAGAGAAGAGAGCCCTACACTGGAAGTCCCTGAAAAGTATCAGGGGCATGACAAATGGGCTGGTGTCCATCCTAACTGATTGGAATCTAAGATCCACCACTTACTGGCTGTGGGTATTTTTTTAAGCTTTCAAGCTTTTGTTTTCTCCTCTGTATAATGAACATGGTGATGCTTCTGCATAGGGTTTTAAGGATACAATGAGATGACATATTCAATGTGCAAAGTGCAGGACCAGGTTCTCATTAGACAGTCAAAATATGTGATATTTGTGATATTAATGAAATTATAAATATATTCCATGTGTGACATGGAATAAGATGTACACGATTGTGTTAATAAAAACATTATTTCATATCATGGCTTTAAAGTAACCAGTCATTTTGGGTGATTTCTATTTTAACCTTGCTACTTGGGATACTTCATTTGCTGGAATAAGCCATGTGGCCACCACTGCCTCGACTCTATGAAAGCATGACCTCAATGCCAATGCCCACAGTTATGCTAATAGTAATGGCTGGACATCCAGGGATGGAGAGCTCACCATGTTTTGAAACCCAGGACAAGATTTTCCCACTTGCAAACTTCAAAAAGACATTTTGTTCAAGACAAGTAAAATTTATTTAACAAAAGTGCTTCCTGAGCAGAGAGGAATTCTTTCCTCTCTCCTCAGATCCCCAGTAACGGTCTTGGTTCATATCACAAAGGTGCTCTAGGAATGAAGAATGGCATATGCGCTCTTCTGAAGAGGCTGCAAATGACAAAAGAAAATGAATGGCTCAGGGAAAAGAGCCCAGCACAAAGGAAGACACTGCCATTGCTGTAGCACTCAATCACAGATGCCACTAAGAGGATGCGGGTGACACCCAGGGACCACAGGTGTCCAGGTTCAAAGCCTGGTGAGGGAAGGTCCCAGGTGTAACCCAGGCTTATTCATCATCCCGATGTCAAGAAGGAAAGGGGGGTCAGCTACACCACAAAAGGCTGATGTTGCTGCCAAATCCACTCATGTCAAGACGTTAATATGCTCATGATCAAAGCACCTTTCTTTATGGAGTTGGTGGAAGAGATCATAGTATTTTATAGATTGTAAAAATGGAGGTGCAACAAGCACCTCTGCTGACAATGGTTGAAGAAATAACCAGTCACTCTCCCAGGACGCAGAAGGCTACCCTGGCTCAGGAACAATGGTGCCAGCCACTCATGGCACTGCCATGTGCACGGGCATACATGCTCAGGACATCACTACCCTCAGTGTCCTCCTATCTTTGTGGGAATCTCTGAGGTCAGTGCTGGTACCACTTTCTTTCTACAGATGAGGAAGCCAAGGCTCCCAGGGTCACTTAGAACCAGGCGGTCAGTCTGAAGCTATTGGCTAATTTCAAATAACTTCCAAATTTCCTCTCCCATTGGAGGTAATTTGGGGATTCAGACAAAATAAGAGAATGTAAGAACTAGACAGAGCAAATGCAGAGATGAACAAGTTTGGAAGTTTGATTTTCTCAATTGAAAAGTGATGTTCCCATGAAATTTTGCCTTCATTATAGAAATATCATCTAGAAGTTATCCTTTTTGCTTTTAATTAGGAAGACCTTGTGTCTTCTAACTCATGGTCAGTGTCCACTAGTGCTGAGTGACACCTGCCATCTCTGCATCATGAAATTCCTGATAAAAACTTTCTGATCTAAGAGTTCTCTCCCTTTACCTCTAGAGTTTGACAGAATGAATAAATAAAAAAATTGCTGATTATTAATAATGTAAATGTAAATTTCTGCTTAGAAAGAGAATAAATGAAAAGCAGAAACAAGTCTAAGTTAAACATTAAGGGAAGCAGTGAAAGTTTTGGTATCAGAAGTAGTAACTAGGGCAAGTGAAGTACTATTGTTAGTGAAGTATTGTTGTTAGGTGCCATCTAGTCAGGTCCAACTCATCGCAACTCTGTGTATAACAGAGTGAAACACTCTCCAGCTATTCATAGGGTTTTCAATGGCTGATTGTTCTGGGATTACTTCAGAAGTGGGCTGCAATCTCCTTCTCCCATTTTTGTGGTGGTGCTAGAAACCCAGGGCCTCTGAGAGCACAGAGCAGCAAACTACTAACTACTAAAGGACATTAATATCAAGTCACCATGTCCAGGTTTCCTCTCAAGCTCTCTTCCTGATGATAGAATGGATCAATTTGTTTTTCCATGGGTGAATCCTTCTGACGCCCCTGTCCGAGTGGGCCATAGCAGTTATCACACAATCGCAGAAAAAAGTGAGGTCTAGGGAAAAAATCTCACAGAAGTGCTGCTGAGGTTTCTGTGTCCACACGATGTTCTCCCATCAGGGACCTGGGCCACACTTCCTTTTTCTTTGATATTTTACCTGTTAGACTATGAGCTTCTCTTAGAGCAATATTCTCACAGAGAATAACAAGACTGGACATGTAGCATAATTACTTGGAAGCAAGGGTGAGTTTGTCACAGATCCTTCAGCCTCTAGAGGTAAAGGAAGGGAACTCTTTGTTTGTTTATTGTTTGTTCTTAAAGAGACAAGTTTTATTTCCACTGGCTGTTCAGAGTTGCTAGGCAGAATGCACTGGGAGTTAGAGCCGCTAGGGGAGTAGGGAGGAAAGAGCCCACTGGCGCCAACTTGGGACCAATCAGGGAATCAGCAATGAAAATTTGACTCAGCCAAACACTGCAAGGTTTGGGCTGGGATTTATCTCAGGTGGTAGAGCGTTGCGCTGCAGTCTCTGAGGTCCCGAGTTCGATTCCCAGCACCACAAAAATGGGAGAAGGACCTGGCAATCCACTCCCAAGACAATCCCGGGGCAAAAAGAAAGAAAGAAACAAAGAAAGAAAGAAACAATCTGCCATTGAAAACCCTATGAGGGTTGCTATGAGTCGGATACCGACTTAGGACCCCCCCGCCCCCCCCGCCCCATACATTGAGGCTTTTGCTCTTCACTTTTTTTCTTTCACCTCTCACTTCCACTCTAAAGTAAGGGAACTCTTATCCTAGAGTTTTCACTAGGAATTTCATGGTGCAAAGCTGATAGCTGTCACTCAGAACTAGAGAACACTGACCACGAGGTAGGGGACACAGGTCTTCCTAGTTAAAAGTAAAAGGGATATTTCGATATGATAACATTTTTATGATGAAGGCATAATTTCATGGGGACATTTGTTTCCAATTAAGAAAGCTAGAAACTTCCAAGCCTGCTCCTCTCTGTACTGTTTCCTTTTGTATTTTACTTTGTGTTTAGAGCTATACGTTTGTTGTTATATGATGGAAGAACTGACAATTGGATTTGTGTATATTTTTAAACCTTGTCATTGTGGAGGAATTGGGAAAAGGTGAGGACATGTATACGGGTATGCAATTTTAACTTAATCTACAAAACGTAACTAAAGAAGAGTAAAAAGTAGCTGAGAAATCAAACATAAAAATCATATAATAAAGAAGAGTTAAGAGGTGTTGAATGGATATGAATTAAGAATTGTATGAAAGAGGTACAGATTGAGTATCCCTTATCTGAAATGCTTGGGACCAAAAGTATTTTGGATTATAGATTTTTTTCAGATTTTAGAATATCTGTACATATATAATGAGATATCATGGGGATGAGAACTAAGTCTATATGCAAATTTCATTTATGTTTCCTATATACTTTATATACTTAAGCTGAAAATAATTGCATACAATATTTTTAACAAATTTATACATGAAACAAAGTTTCATAGTATGGAATTTTTCAATTGTGTGCTATGTTAGTGTTCAACAGTTTTGGATTTTGGAGCATGCTGGACTGTGGTGTTAGGATGCTCAACCTGCAGTGTCCTATCCCCTGTATTTCCATTGCTGTGGAGAAATGAGCCACCTCCCTAGCAGACTGCCCTCTACCTGTGTGGCTCCATAAGTTCTAAAGCAGGGTCTTGGTGAAATGCTACCACATGTCAGGCACAGCAACTCAGCTCCACTTTAGCAAAACAAATCCTGAGACAGTTTATAGACCTATGATCTAGAAAAGAGATAAGGGAAAAGGCTTTGAAATTTAGAAGTGGTAGCACAGTGCTAGACACTCCAAAATCCAGAGCTTCCTTTGTTGCCAATAGGTAACATACTCTGCTGTGCATTTCTTGCTGACCTCCTCATTATCTTTGGAAAAACATCATAAGCTACATACTATTAAATCTACATTTTCTCAACATTTCCTAAACATTTCTAACCATTTTATAAACTTTGGATTGAGAGATTAGGTAATTTTTTTTTTTTTTTTTGCTAGTTCTAGGGATTGAACCCAGGGCTTGGTGCTTTGCAAGTGCTGTCCAATGAACTGTACCCCCAGCCCGTTTTTTAAAAAAATTTTTGAGACATGGTTTTGCTAAATTACTCAGACTGCCTCTGATCTTGAACTTGTGATCCTCTTGCTTCTGCCTCCCAAATTGCTGGGAATACGGGCATGTGCTACCATGCTCAGCTGAGAATAGGTAATTTTTCCAGAGTTATTCAGTTAGTAGATAGCTCAAGAGTGAAAGAAACTCATGCAGGCTAGACCAGCAACTACAGCTCCTGCTGATCCTTGGCCGTTTGCCTACAGAGCAGGTCATGCTGGTGAACAGGGGACTCCATAAAACCTTTGTGATTCTCCATCCACCAGACTTTGTGCTGCAGTCTTAGGAAAGTACCTTTTGTACAGCTTTGGTTCATAGACAAGTACATTGGTCCCTTGATATCTGTGAAGGATTGGCTTCAGGAACCCCTGTGAACTCCAAAATCTGAGGATATTTAAGTCCCTTATATAAAATATAATGGCCTGGGATTTAGCTCAGTTGGTAGAGTGCTGCTTTGTAGTCTCTGAGGTCCCAGGTTCAATTCCTAGCACCACATAAATGAGAGAAGGACCTGGCAATCCACTTCCAAGACAATCCAGAAACAGTCAGCCATTGAAAACTTTGTGAGGATCACTATGAGTCAGACAGGACTTGACGGCACACAACAATGTATAAAATACAATAGGCTAGGCGCAGTGGCTCATGGCTGTAATCCTGGCAACTCGGGAGATGGGTGCAGAAGGTTAAAAGTTCGAGGTCAGAGGCAGCCTGCGTAATTCAGTAAATCTCTGTCTCAAGATACAAAATAAAAAATGGGGCTAGGCATGCAGCTCAGTGGCAGACAGCTTGCAAAGTATGTGTGAGGTCCTGGATTAGGCCCCCCAGGACCGCACAAAAAAATAAAATATTGTAGTATTAGCGTATAACCTGTGCACATCCTTCCTTATAGTTTAAGTCATCTCTAGATTACATATAATACATTAAACAATGCAAATGCTATGTACATAGTTGTAATATTGTATTCCTTAGGGAACAATAACAAGTAAAAAAAAAAAAATCTCTTTTTTTTTTTTTTTTTTTTTTGAGACAGGTTCTCATTGTATAGCCCAGGCTGGCCTTGAACTTGCTGTGTTAACAAAGCTGGTCTCAAATTCATGTTGCTTCTTTTGCCTCAGGCTCTTGAGTGCTGGGATTACAGGAATATACAATCACACCTGGGTTTTTAAAAAATTCTTTATCCAAATAATTTTAATTTGCATTCAGTTAAATCTGCTGATACAGAATCTTTGGTTAGAAGGCCAGCTATATACTTTAAATATAACTGTGAGTTTCCTTACATATTTTTGGTATTCACACTGAATTCTCTATACTTACAAACCAAAGCACTAAAGCAACATTTAAAAGTCAGTGATAGGGGCACTGGGCTGAGCATCATGTTGATTCTAGTCTCTTCTATGCTGCTAAGTTACAATGTGCCTGCAGCAGTAGCACTGTGGCGTCAGATCTCGGAAGCTAAGCAGGGTGAGGCCTGGTTAGTATTTGGATGAGAGACCGCCTGGGAATACCAGGTACTCTAGAGTTGGGAGACAGACCCAGCAACCCACTCCCCAAAATCAATCTGCCATTGAAAACCCTATGAATATCAGAGAAGCACTGACAATAGTGTTTCACCTGTTGTACATAGGGTTGTTATGAGTCAGACACCGACTCGATGGCACCTAACAACAAGTTACAATATAAACATAGACCAATCTCTTGTCCTCAATAAAACTGACACTTAATATGCCTAAGGTTGCATCAACTGCTGGAATACAATGACCCAGGCAAGCATTTTAAATGAATCAATAGCAGAATGGCAGCATTTACAGTGGCTTGTATTGAGTATCATTAGCTAATCCAACCTGCTATTCCCATATATCACTTGCGCACATATATTTATAGTTCACCCTTTATCTTTTAAAGTGAACATTAAATCGATTGTGAGAGACATGCATATGTCACGTACTATTTTCTTATCATAGGACTCTCCACTGCTATAAGTCGTGGCCAGTGTAGACGAACACTCTTCCAAGTACCACGGTTTCTTTCCGCTTTCAGCTGTGCTGCTGATGGAGATGGTGTAGATACTGTTGGTGTAGCCATCACAGGAGCAGTGGTCTTTGCTCCTTCCACCATTGCCAGATGCCCAGACAAACACAGAGCCAAGGCCTCTCCTCCCCTGTGCACAAACGGAGAGAGGTAAATGACAGTGTGAAAAGTCAGGGGTTGCAGTGCTAGGTGAAGAGAAGATGAGAACAAGGCAAAATCAAATATATGCAAGATGAGAATGGTGTTATTCTAATAAAAGGCTGTATTTAAGCTGCATTTGGGGAGAGGAGTTGCTTTAATAAACTAAAACAGCAACATAAGTACCAGGAGCACCAATGACTACAATAAGAATAGTTGATATTTATGGATTGAGCACAATTTTAAATGCTTTACATGATTCTGACTGAATTGTTTCCATAACCTTGTGAGATTGGTACAATTTTTGTCTCCATTGTGCAAATGAAGAATTGAGATACAGAAGTTAAATAATGTTCCTAAGAGGATATAGTTGTACAGGGTAGGACCAAAATTTGAATCCAGGTAACCAGACCCCAGAGTTGGAATGTTATTAGTTGTAACTATCATAGCAATATAATATTGTCTTAAATGTTCACATCTACCATGAAGTGGGGGCTATCATGCACCCCCATTTTATACCTGAGGACATGAAGTATATAGAGATTATACATCTACACAAAATCCCACTGTCAGTGAGCAACATTCGTTGTTAGGTGCCATCAAGTCAGGTCTGGGTCATAGCGACCCTATGTCCAACAGAACGAATCACTACCTGACAGTGTGCTATGCCCAGCACTTTGTCAGTACTTCTCTGCTATTCATATGGTTTTTAAGGGTTTTTGATGGCTAATTGTTCCAAGATTGTTTGGGGGAGTGGGCTGCCCGGTCCTTCCCCCATTTTTGCAGTCCTGGGGATCCAACCCAGGGCCTCAGAGCATGCAGAGCAACACTACCAACTGAGCTAAATTCTAGCCTTGGGAGGAAGAGTAGCAGGTACTGACCATGTCATTCCTTCTCCCATGCATAGTATGGACCCTGATTACTAAGAGATAGTAATGATTCTACCATAATTAAAGAATTTCATCCATGTTGTGTTTGGGAATCCACGACTTAAAGTAAATTAAGTATGTGTCTTTATTGCATACCTTTAATAAGGGCCTTTAGTAAACAAATGCTCTTTGCAAAATGTAAGAGTGGGATATAATCTAATGTAATTTCCATTTACATATATTTCGCCATAGATACTTTCTTCAAACAGATCCACTCACCTTTACTTACAATGCTGGGAGATGGAATAATTTCCTTTGTGACAAAATTTAATAGCTTAAAATAAACAGAAGTCCCCCTTAGGCCCTAAGTAATTAAGTAATAGAAGCAAAGGAGTACAGAGATGAATGAAGTAAAGCATCTCTTTAGTTCTTTAAGATAATATTTTCAGGAGAAAATGGAGAAATAAGGCAAAATAAGTATTTCCAGGAATAGTTACAGATGAGTTCCTACGTTTTTATTTTATTTTATTTGTTTAATTTTTATCCTTTTGAAACTAGAAGTCACACTGGAGAGCAGGTAGGTGAAATTCATCATTTTCTACCTAGGATGTAAGCACTAAAGCCATAGAGCTGCTGATAGCCAAGCCTCTTTCTATCTCCAAAGCACTGACTTTCTGGTCATAGGTGGAGAGAAAAGTATTTGAGATGTTATCTTGGAATTTCTAGAAAAAGCCAAAGAAAAGAGATGACAACAAATCTGGAGTATCTGTGATAAACTCATCCAGATCTTGAATTCTCAGGCACAGAATATTTATGATATGATTTGCCTAACCTGAACATAGACTTCTTTTCCTCCTTCAACGTGGAAAAATGCAATGTAATTACAAAAGAATGGGATAAATGCATGTAGAGAAAGAGAGAGAGCAAGAGAAAGATGAACGCCTGGTTAATACTGATGCTAGACAGCTGGGTCTGGTTGACCATCCCTCACTTTCCCATCCGATGTGCATGCAACCTAGAGGAAGAGGCAAAACCACCACCCCGTGATTGGCTAAGAATGTCAGTCAGTCCATTATTTGTCAATCTCTGGCAGGAATTACACTTCATCTTAGGGTGGGCAGTTAGACTGATAATCTCTGATGATGAACTCATATCTAGACCTCAGACACAGGACAACATAGCCAGTGAAGACAGAAGAATGTCCCAATTTCTCATCAGTATGTTCCCTCTTTGAAACATGGAGGTGCTGTGTTGCCATTGAAAGGCATGATGACATTGGGCCTTTTCTGACAGGACAACTCATGGGACAGCACAAAATCTACCTGGTTTAATCAATGCCACAACAGATGACAGATTAAAAGCCACACAGCAATGAATCAACACATAGGGCACAATCACATTTATTTGTATATATAAAATTATGACTGTGTGCCTATTTTATAAAATTTTTGATTTATTTTCAAAATTTGTTAGAAGATTTTTAATAGCAATTTGATTTTAAAGATTATTTAATAAGAAAATATTCATGAAGGACTTTTGTGTTTATGTTATGGTTACAAATGTAGGACACAAAAAGATACAAGATGGTCTCTCAGTTGAGAAAAATGTAGTGTGTGTATTTGTCTGTGTGGGAAGTCCATGTGCACACAGTTAGATGTATGAGGCTGTCATACAGGGACAATGTAACAGAAGATATTCTGTTTGGTAAGAATAGGATCCCTATTTTCTTTCTTAAGCCAAGTTTCCATGACCCTGTACTATTTGCCTGGCTATAACACAGTGCCAGTTTCTAAGAAATATATATTTTTTCATTATGATCAAAAAGTGTTTTATTCTCAGAAGGTCAAAACAACAGAGGTCAACATTTCTAGAAATCCAGTATGCACTGAACAAACATTCTGCACAATCTAGTACAGATTATCAGCATAATACAGATGAGCAAACTGTGTCTCATAAATGTTTGCCAATCCCAGAGCCAGACTTTGAAATCTGACAGGAGCCATTAACTCTCACAGCAGACTTCTTTTGGGCAAAAAGAGGGCTGGGGATTATTTTCCTGTTTTCAGCTAAATTTCCCATGTCTTCACTGAAGCCCACCATCAGGATCTAAGAACAGACTAGCCTCATGTTCTTTCCAGATTTGGCAGCAGAAGTTAGGATCCATAAAGAAAGGATGCGTACCTCATGTTGAGTGTTGCTAAGAAGTAGGACATACATTTTGACCTAGAATTCCTCTGGAAATCCCAACCCTTACAAGGCTCCCCAGAAGAATGAGCACTGGTCACTCTATTCTGGCAATATCCACAGAAAACGTTACTATGGAGGAACAATGAAACTGTGATAATGTCCTTTGGGGATCCATTGGGTTGAATGAGGTCTGGGATGAGATGACAGAGATTAACTGCTGCTCTGAAAATCCCCTTCCAGACAGAGGTGATATTTTTGTATTAAACAGATAATGTAAGAGAATTATGTCATAAATGAACATGGAAACCTTGAGGGGCTGAGGTTTAGCTCAGTTGGTAGAGTACAGCTCTGCATGCTCTGAGGTGCTTAGTTTAATCCCAGCACCACAAAAGTGGGAGAAGGACCTTGCAGTCCACTCCTCAAACAATCCTGAAACAACCAGGCACTGAAAACCCCATGAATAGTGGAGAAGCACTGACATAGTGCCAGGCTTGGCAGTGTCAGGCAGTGTTTTGTTATGCCTTAGAAAGAGTTTGACGTGACTAGACTGCACCTAACAACAACAAAGGAAACTCCAAAGGACAGTGTAGGTTCACTAACCATCCCCAGGTCTGAAGGGACATGGTGCTACAGACAGAGGGAATACCACGAGTCGGTCAGGATGTGCCAATCCAGGCTGGCCCTGCAGGAGGAGGGCAGGTTCATAGATACTGAGACCCCACCTCCACCTCTTTCCACGTCCATTTTTTGCCAGTGTATCCTACGGCTCAAACACAGTGTATCCCATGGATCAAACCCAGAAGCCAGTGGACCTGGGCGTCCATAAAGATCAGTGTTCCAGAACATGTAGCTCACAGATAGAAGCCCTGAAGGGTTGAGGAAAAGACATCCAGGACAGTTGTTTAGGAGTGCTCTGTATTAAATTCTGTTCTTCAAAATTCATATGTGGAGCCCCTAAAATCCAATGTGACTGTAGGTTTATACACCTTTAGTGAGGTGTGTTAGGTTAAATGAAGCCTGCAGAATACCCAGATGCTGCCATTATTCTAGCCACAAGACAATCCGACCTCTACAGCTATCTATGTGCTTTATGGTCAAAGCCCCAGAAATAAGCAGACTGAAATTGTGGGCAGAAAATGCCACAGACCGATCTCTGGCATTAATCTGAAACCATTAGCAATTCACAGAGTGAAGTTTAGTGTTTAGTGAAGTTTAGTGAAGTTTAGTTAGTGTTTAGTGAAGATGCACAAGTGGGGCTGCATTAGTGTAAAATAGCCAGAAGCTAAAATATATGTGATAGAAAAAAATTCTGGCCATTTCTCCAAAATTCAGAGTAATGTCAGAATTAAATGTTAATGTGGGATATAAGGAGAAGAGAGCCTGCAGCCGTAGCTCTGTGTCATCCGATCCCGTCAGATCTTGGAAGCTAAGCAGGGTCGGGCCTGGTTAGTACTTGGATGGGAGACTGCCTGGGAACACCAGATACTGCAGGCTTGGGAGAAGGACCTGACAATCCGCTCCCAATAATCAATCTGCCATTGAAAACCCTATGAACAGCAGAAAAGCACTGACAATAGTGTTTTGCCTGTTGTATGTAGGGTCACTATGAGTCGGATACTGACTCGATGGCACCTAACAACAAGGACAAGAGAAGGTAGGCAGGGTATTACAAAAAGGAAAGAACCTTGACACACATATTTTCCTAAAGTGTAGGAAATAATGACATATTCTAGGTTGGTGAAGTATTTTGATTGCAATTGGGTATTTAAATATGGCTTTGTATGAAAAGATGCTCTGCAATTTAATTTAGTGCCAAGTTAAAAGTTAATAAACTTAAAGCAAAATAGTGATATCCATGAAGATTCATTTGACTAAATGCTAGTCTTTTTCACTGTATCTGAATGTGCATGTGTTTTTTATGTATGTCCTACAAAAATCAATTTATATAAGCCCATGAGCATTGTTATTAAAGGATAAAAAATAACTGAGTTTTCTTGTGACTTAGGAGGTTATAAAAGGCCATTTTGTGCTAATTTACCAATTAAATCATGTCCTGTAAGCCAGATTTAGGGAGCTTTAGAGTTTGCTAGAACTAATTTTTTTTTCCTTTAAAATAGTGTGATCACTTTTTAGCCAATGAAGTTAGCTTTTATTTGGTATTTTAACATTACTTTCCTACGTTGCTTAGCAGGGCTGGGCTTTAGCTCAGTTGGTAGAGTGCTGCTCTGCACTCTCTGAGGACCTGGGTTCGATCCCCAGCACTGCACAAATGGGAGGACATGGCAATCCACTCCCAAAGCAATCCCAAAGTAATCAGCCATTGAAAACCCTATGAAGGTAGCTATGAGTTGGATCCAACTCCACAGCACCTAACAACAACAAAACAACCTTTTATTGCTTAGTAAATCTTCTTAAAGGGTCATGGATAAATAATGGAGACTTCTTACAATATAAAAAAGATGAAGGAAGATAACAACATGTATGAATTATATGTGTTCATTGAGAGCAAAATGCACCCCAGCAACAGTGAGGTAGATACTATTACATGGATTTTTATGGATTAGGAACCTAAGGAACATTAAGTAATGTGCCTTTATCATTTACCCAGAGAAAGAGGGAGAGATTCACGTATGATCAGAATCTATGTATCTGTGTGTGCAGACATGAAAAGACATAGTAAAACAACTTTAAAATGAGGAACTTTCATTTATCTGCAAGATCTTCTAAGCACAGATTGAATGTCCAATTTCTCAAAGCCTTGTGCTATTCCTCTCCCCACTTTTTCTGAGGCTTCTCCTTTCAGTGAGAAAAGAATACAGTGCCTTCTGAAAGCTCTTGGCTTTATCACAGTTATTCTATCCTTGTATTCCATGGATATGAGGTTCCCAGGGATAAGGACAGTGGGGAAGAGACAAGTACACCTGGAACTAATGACCCAGCTGAGAGATGAAGACGGAACTGTTCATCTTTTAAAGCTCAAGGGCATTCTGACTAACCTTTCCAAAATAAATCTTGTTCTTTCACAGAGCAGTGTTCATTGACAGAAGAGAGATCTGGTCTAGAAATGTGTAAAGGAAAAAAAAAAAAAAAAAACTAGAACAAAATAAAACACAAAACCTTTCAAAAACTATTTTAGCCCTCACAAAAGATAATCTGTTCTATAATTTTAAACTATATTGCTTCTTTAAGCAATATTAATAAATTTTTAAAAAATAACTTTTGAAACATTATCATCCAGAGGATAAATGATTAACATGAACCATAAAGGTGACCTGAAAAGAAATCAGAAAAGGAATATAGTTGGCAACTGAACACAAATTGGGCAGATGCCCACATGACTCCCAGTGCCTTGGTGGCTCACATGGTATAACTTGGGGCAGAAAGCTCTCTCTGGGATGCAAGAAGACATCTTTGGGATAAGAGCTTACTGAGGCCTGAGATTTATTTCTTTAATCATTTCACTTGAGCAAGAAGGGGCTGAGGGCAAGGAAATTAATTATATGAAACTGACTTAGACCTTGAGAATAAAGTGGGTCACTTCTCCCCACCCCCAAGGGACTTAAAGGAGACAGCAGATGTTTTAAAAGGAATAGAAAGACGTGGCCTGTGTGGGTAGGAATCTAGAGGGGAAGTGTTGCTTTTGCTAGGAACAATCATATCTCAAGATGCTAAGTTTCTCGGGCCACAGCACCCAGAAAGTGAGTTTAAGAGAATCTTATTTTTTACATTTTTTCTCTGGAGTTGGTATGTATTATGTAAGGAATGTATAGGTTTCAATTGATTCTTCTTCAACCCTTGTGCTTTTCATTATTGTGGTCTCAGAGTAATTAAGGTAAATGGAGGAACCATTTGATATATTTTAAAACCAAAGTGTCCCTAATTACACTTCATTTTTTTTAGTAATTTGAGTGCAGCCAACATTTCAGTAATTCCTCTTGCTCCCAAGCAAATCTCCCAAGATTGAAGCTGCTAACCAGTGGAACTGCAGCCTGGCGATGCCTACCTATAATCCCAGCATTTGGGAGGCCGAGGCAGGAGGATAGTGAATTCAAGGCCGGTATGAGCTACACAGTAAAAGACTGTCTCAAAAAAAAAACCCAAACCAACAAACTAACCAAACAAACAAAAAACCAAGCCAGCCACCGTGGCCCGTGACTGTTTGTAATCCCTTTGACTTGGGGATCTCAAGTTCAAGTTCAATTTAGAGAAACTCTGTCTCGTAAATAAATAAATAACAAAGAGGCTGGGTTGCAGCTCTGTGGTAGAGCACTTGCCTAGCATGAATGAGGTCCTGGGTTCAACTCCTTAGTACTGGAAAAAAAAACCAAAAACAAAAGAAAATGCTAACTAATGGAAAGCAACAACTCCCAAAAGATGATTTCAATAGTAACAACAACAGCAGCAATAAAAGAGTACCTTCTACTCACACCTGCTGATGTGCAACTCTTCCCTACGCCAGTTTCTGCCCCAGCTGTAGGTCTCAGTCTCTGTACAGCTGCTTCAGTGCATCAGCTTCGAGGGCTGCTCATGTAGCCCAAGGTTGGACCTGGAGGAAGAACTATCTAAACACCCACAAACTGACCTACCAAAAGCAATCTGTGGGACTGTCTTCACTGTTTTCATCCTATGATTCTTAGTCTGTCAATGGAAGAATGGATGAAAAAGATTGAACATACAAATGCAATTATTTTTTCTTCTCCAGGAAAAAAAATGTGCTGAACATGAAGTAAAGAAGGGTCCTGTGAACAGTAAGTTATTGCTCTTCATTTCTGTCTTCCTTTCATGCACATATCAACCTCAGCCCCAGAGCATTTGCTCTGTATTCTGATTTTCTGTGGATACGATAGGCCACTAAGCCAACTTGTTGTTGTTTTTACTAAGCCAAGAATATGAAGTAATTTTTTATGTTCTTTTGACTTTTCAATAATATGCTGAAAATATTAGATGCAGTTGTTAGCAACCATATTAATTTTACAGAACCATACACAAATGAGAATCCATTTTATATGCCGAGAAGCATAGCAAATGCAGTCAGCTTCACTTTTCAAAGAATGGAGAGCCCAATAATGATGACAAAGACAGCTGCTGCTGATGATTGTTCTAAGCATTTCTATTTTTTATGTTTTTTTCTTTCTTGTAAATTTAAGATTATTTTTTAACTGAAAATGACAAATTTCTAAATGCCATTTGTGACCTACATTTAATATCTTTCACAGTATTGTTCATATCCTGGTCTGTGAATGAGCAGCCTGTTAAACTGAATTCAGGGAACCTAAAGGAGACTTTAACTCAATTTTCAAAAGTGATACTTAAGAGATGGTGAGTCATGTGTTCAAAGACAAGCACAGAGAATAACTAATCAGCGCTTCAAACACAGAAGCCCTGACTCAAGTTTCTGATAAACAACTTCTTTTATGTTTATTGTGTGAATAGAAAGGAAGAAGAAAGAGTTCCCTTTCCACCCTGTCTGCTAGAATATAAATTCAGCAGAGCATCAACTCACTAATGACTCAGTAGCAGCAGTTCTGTTTTCAGAAATGCCTTTTCTTCAGAATGGTTGACACCAAGGGGTCACACCAAGGGGTTACACACTCAACACACCTCTCACACTTTATCACAAGAGTCCACAATGGTGTGATCTTTGGCTCCAGATAATGGATTTCTTTTACTTCACTTATTTATAGCATAACCAGAAAAAAAGAACAAGTCTTTGATGTGAAAAGGGTAGCAGAATATCTATGAAGGAACAAAAAGTGGGTATGTTTACTAATGGAAATAAAAATGCTTTCGTGCAAAGTATTTTATTTTTATTAGCAGTCAGATACTCTGTCCATTCAAGAACTAAAAATTTGCACTGAATAGTTGAAATTTATTATTTAGAGGTAAACACATACGTTTAGTGAACTTTTAAATTTCTACATATGGAAACTAAGTAAGTGAAGTTAGAGGTAGTGTTGGGATTAGAATGCACTGGATCTTGCTTCATCCAATGCTGATCTCTGCTGACTAGTACTGACTGGGCATTTGTAAAAATACTTAACAACATAGTTTAAGAAAACACTACTCAACAACTGTGCATTAAACAGATTTGGAAATACAAAAATGACTTCCCCTTCTGCCTTATCTCATTTGCCAAATCAAGCATGAAGGCGCATCTGATGCTGCCCTTCCTTTGGCAAGACCAGCTGCTGGGCTGAGCACTTTCCACATGCCAACGCAGTCAACCTGTGTAATGGCTCCATAAAGTGAGAGTTATCACAGCGTCTTCTTGGGGAAAGGAAGCTCTGGTAACATAGTAATCTGTTTCAGGTCAAACAGCTAGGGAGTGGCCAAACTGAGCAAGGTCAGTAGGGGCCATGCCATCCCAGGCCTCTTCCAAGTTTGAGCAGACAGGGAATCAATATAGTGAAGTTCAGGATGTGCTACCTCAGTCACCTGGATGATGAGTTCTCTAGAAGAGCAAGCTCCTCGTGGTCGTGGTCATGTTCATGGCCACCATTCTTCTGAACGTGCATAGATGGGTCCATATGACCTATTTGACAGGAGCTGATATCACATGGTAGCAAAGAGCCCAGGCTTTGAGCAGAGACCTGAGTCTGAACCACAGTCAGAGTTCCTGAGAGCTGTTGGGAGGTTCTATCAGGGGAGCACAGCTACTTGTATACCCCTGATTGAAGGACAATCCTCTCTTGGGCAGGGTTGTCCTGTTTGACCAAATGTGTAGCTTCAGGAGGGACAACCATGGAGAAGTGAAGGACGAAGGAGACACTGCCTAGTGAGACAGATCAGCCAGATCACCCTGGAGATCAATGGGGTGACAGATGTCGCAGCCAGATGTCCTTTACATCCCACCACCATATTTCTTAATGGCCATGTTATCTAAGCTTGCCAGACTCAGTTTACAAGTCCTTGAACTAGGTGTCCCAGGGAGGCTCCTTCCCATGTGTAACTCAACAAGTCATCAGTTATAATTATAATAATGTTTAAAACTCAGAACATTTAATGCAGTGAGGGATGGAGGCACAGCCTAAGTGGACTAAAAAATCTCCTATATACGTCACATATATTTTCAAACCTTCAGTACATTTTATCCTTGTCTATTACATGGTGGCCTTTATTTTCTGAGGACTGCCATGTTATATGAGAGGAAATTGATCTGTCTACTCTCCCTATCACTTTTCTGATACCTGCATTTTCAAATCTATGTTTAGAATCACAGAAACTCAATTGGTATGGACCCTGACTTAGCCTCAACCAAACCCTGTATGTTTTTTAATATTCCCTTAACAGAGACGTATAGGGTACAGCAGAGCAACTCCTGGGGAATTCACTATAGCTGAGTAGTCACAATAAACAGAGCCAATGAACTGACAGAAAAGTAGGTTGTTATTGATATCTGGCTAACCCATGGAAAGAACAGTCTAACAGATGGATTTGGAACGGGATTTGCCAAAGTTGATTTAACTGCTCACAGAATTTCTAATGAATCTCTAAATCAAAACGGAAAAGAAGGTGGCAATAAATATTTGAAATTTTCACCTACATAAGGCTACTATCAATTTGTGCTCCTATCCACAAAATGCAACAAAATTCACATTAATGTAGTATTGAAATTTGATACTTAATTGTCAGTTAACTTTGTGATGATTATAGATATGAAACCACACATGTATTTATGAAAGACATGTATTTCTTTGTTTCCAAAATGGATAACATTGTATTGGATACAATTGGCAAGTCACTTCTTGGCATTGCTGAAGCTTTAAATACCTAAAAGATCCTTAAAGATATAGTTAAATAATGAGAGGATTGTTTAAACCCCAGTTAAAGTAAATTCTCATTAAGTGGGACCAATTTTAAGTAAGCTCCCATGTCTATATTTGTCTACCCATGTATCATTTCAAAGTTTTACAACATTCATCAACTAATTTAACAGCAATCTGTCATTTATTAAAATGCAAACTGGTATCAATCCTGCTACAGCTGGATGCATATCAGATAAAAACATAGTCCCCTCAGATGGATTCAGTTAATTTTATTATGATTACTATTACTGGTTTTATTATACAAGCTCATTATGCATTTTCTCTTCTCTCTTGGTAAACATATATTTCTTCATTTAAGGGTGGAAAAAATGTGTGGGAGCACATGTGTTTTTGCAATAGACAACAT
Source organism: Pedetes capensis (assembly GCA_007922755.1). NCBI lineage: Eukaryota > Metazoa > Chordata > Mammalia > Rodentia > Pedetidae > Pedetes > Pedetes capensis. The sequence continues at coordinate 59,492 of VMDO01007745.1, read as the reverse complement.
GTGACCATAGAAAAACTGTGCTTTCAGCAAATACTCCAAATACCCAATGAGTTCTAAAATCCGTTGAGTTGAAAAGGTGATTGATGTTGGGAAGGGAAAATAGTCATCAGGGCCATCGTAAGAGACTGACAGCCAGACATATGATGACAGATGTCCATTGAGCATCATAGTTTCCATCTGTACCCCTGAGTACAACAGTGTGAGGATGGGATGACAGGCACAGCTCCATCTGGGAGATGAAGGGCCAAGGATTCTGATGCCACTGATTCTCCCTGCCTATCCGTGACACTGGCTCTGTTCTATTAAGAATTCCTTGAATGCTTCAATTGACATTCCCAAAGCACAGAACAAACTCAAGAAAAAACTACCTGGACTTGAAACTTTACTTGTAGATAAAATGACAAATAAAGTTCTATAAGCTGTGCTCCTAAAATTTCCACAATAAAATACATGATTTCTCTAGGAACAAAAGAAGACTGAGACAAATGTCAACCCAGTGCTTGTCCTATAGTGGATATTTCAGAAAGTTTTCTTGAGTAAAATTATAAGGGAAGTACTGGTAACCATAATATAGGCTTTCCTGCTCATGGAAAAGACTTAATCTTAAGTTTTTATTTTAATTAATTCATTAATTAAGCTCTTTTTCTGAAGAATGTTTTTGAACATGGTTGTCAGGAAATTGTGTACTGCTGTTAATGTGTTAGACATGTACTGATTAATATCAATTGTACCACATCTTGTTGTTTTTAGGTGCCATTGAGTCAGTGTCCCACTCATAGCAACCTTATGTACAACAGATGAAACACTATTGTCAGTGTTTCTTTGCTATTCATAGAGTTTTTCAGTGGCTGATTGATTTTTGGGAGGGGGTTGCCAGGTCCTTCTCCCAAGCCTACAGCATCTGGTGTTCCCAGGTGGTCTCCCATCCAGGTACTAACCAGGTCTGACCCTGCTTAGCTTCTGAGATCTGATGGGATCGGATGCCACAGTGGTATGGCTGCAGGCCTTCACCACATTTTATTAAAGTGTAATAATCCAAATAATATGAAAAGACAGTCTGATGGTGTTATGGTAGGTTTTGTTATTGTGTACTATTTATTGTGTCCTCACGAGATTCTGTAAGTTAAGGGGATTTTGGGATTTGACTTGTGGTTCCTTTGGAACATTTCTTCATCATTATCTGATGAACTCCCCTAAGGCAGGAAATGAATTCATCTTTCCCTGCCACCTGGTAAAGTGCCTGGAATATTGTAGTCACACAGTGACTATTTCCTGAATGCAACTCTGAGTAGGTGAATGACCAAAGAGTCTGTCAAAGAAAATTTTAGGCTCTCAGTTTCTTATTCTGAGACCAGACCTGGAGTCATCTATATGTGGAACATGGTTAATGAACTCACTTGTTTTATGAAATCATTTTCTTATTCAAGAATGTTCCCTGAGGGAGTCTTTGCCAAGGAGGGGGGCTAAAGGCTCAAAAGGGCAAGTGGAAACATGTCACTGTGAATGAGAGGAATTTTTAAACTATTCTTTAAGATGACATGTAAAATTTCTATTCTGAGACCCACAGCAAAATTGTGAGACCCTACATGCTCTGCTAAAAAGCCTAGAATGGTCCTTGTCAGTTATGGGAGCAGTGAGGAATTTTAAAAAAAGAAAAATAAGAAAGACAAGATCTGCATATAAAAATACTTCCTTGACTGCAGAATTGAAAGCTAAAAGTTAACCTGGGAAGTTTTGGAAGTATGCTACTGAGGAAGTCCCTGTAGGAGATGTGGGTTCAAATTGTAAGGATGAGAGGGCTGATTTCAGATGACCTGGATGATGAAAGGAAAAAAGTCAAGGGTTTTAGGAAGAGATACCAGGTGAACAGTGGTACCATTAGCAAGTAAAAAAATACTGTACATACATGTTAGAAAAAATAAGGTTAACCACTAAAATTACTTCCAGCCATTCAAAACCCTATGAATAACAGAGAAGCACTGACAATACTATTTCACCTGTTTTACACAGGATCACTATGAGTCGGACACCTACTCAACTCAACGGCATCTAACAACAACAAAATTATTCTTGGTTCTAATGTTCTGATTATAAAGGTGAAACTGAGTTAGCAGAATTTCCATAAAGTAGTTGCTATGGTTTGAATACAAAATGTCCCCCACAAGCTCATGCTTTCAGTGCTTGGTCTCCAGATGGTGTCACCATTTTGGGAGATTGTGGGAACTTTAGAAGTGAAACCTGGTTAGAGGTGGGCAGGTCCTTGGGGGTATATCATCCCTGACCCCCTCCTATAAGCACTCTCTGGTTCCTGTCTGCTGTGATGTGAACATCACATGCTCCTGGCACCATGATACACTGCTAAGCACATGAGACCAAAGGAATATGGATTAAAACCTCTGAAACCATGAGCCAAAATAAATCTGGCCTTCCTTTAAGTTGTTTCCATCAGTTATTTTTGTCATGATGATGCAAAATGAACTAATACAGTAGTGTCACAGTGTCTAAAATGAAATTAAATTTAAAAGTAATTTTTAGAAAAGTGATGAAAAGCTTCAGCCAAGCATGATGGTGCACTTGGGTAATTCCAGCACTCAGGAGGCTGATGAGTTTGTGGGCTACACAGTGAGACCTTACCATGGGGGAGGGGGTGGCAATGTTTCCATGTGGTTACAGTTGAGAACCTCAATTATATAAAGTTAAACCTCTCTCTGCCTATCCCCATAGCACCCTAGCAATTCGATCCTGCCTGATCTTGGAAGCTAACCAGGGTTGGCCTGGTTAGTCCTTTGATGGGAGACCACCTTGGAATACCAGGTGCTGCAGGCTAGGGGAAAGGACCTGGTAATCCACTCCTGAAACAATCAGCCATTGAAAACCCTATGAGGGTCATTGTGAGTCACATTTGACTCAAGGGCACCTAACAACAACAACAACAATAAAACCTATCTCTTTACTGGAGGACTTATCAGAGCATTTAATATGCTTTTAAATCTCCAGTGGAACCATACAGTAAGTGATGTTTCTCAAGTGTACTTTATAGAAAAATGTTTTTATTCTCACTTCATTTTTATAGAACTTTATTAAATTAGTGATTTCTGGAATAAACTTTAGAAAACATTTTCTTGATATTTTCTCCCATTTACAGAGACCATTCATTAATGATACTCTCAAGATTATATAATCACCTTCCCAAAGGATCATTCAGTGATATCAAATTGATTAAATCTAGATATGTAGAATAATCAAAGACTTTTATGGTATTTTGCATGATTAGTCAGTATTTCATTTTTATTGCACTTGTCCATTTTCAATGATGATAATGATGAAGACTCATAACAATTACAGACTTTACATTATTCCAGGAACTCTGCAGAGTATTTTACAGACATTAACTTTATACATCTCAAAAGTCATTATTAGCATTTAGCTCCACTTTATAGAGGATTGAACTGATCCACTGAGAGACTAATTAATTTGAAAAAGGTAAGAGTACTAGAACCCACATATCCAAACCAGAGAGTCTGAATCCAGGATGTGGGTAACCACTATGATATATACCATGTATGTTAATAACTCAGTTCCAGAATACTAAGTAAAAGTAATGCAAGTGTGTTCCATGAGTCAGTTAACCCAGTACACTCAGAAAACTGGCATGGAAGTCATTCATACATTCCTTCTTTCTTTCATTCTCTCTTTACTAAATACCTCCTGAGTACCAGATGCCTCTTCTGGGTACTTGGGATACAGTAGAATCACTAGTCAGACTCTGGACTTTTACAGAGGAGACAATAAAAAAGATGAACAAATCTAATAACCCTAAGGAGGGATAGTTATTACAGAGAAAGGATTCTGAAGGGTTGGAGTGTATGTGTGCCATATCATGCACAGGAAGAACCAGACAGGCTTCCTTTTTAGATGAATTAGAAGAGAGCTCAGAGAAGTACTGAGGTTTCCAAGGGGAGGTCACTGTGACTTTGACAAGAGCAGCTTCAGTGGATTGCTGGGCTGAATTCTTGATGCAGTGGTTTCAAGATATAATGCAAATACTCAGCTACAGTGACACACACCTATAATCCCAGCAACTCGTCAGGTGGAGGCAGAAGAATCACAAGTTCAAGGCCAGAGGCAGTCTGTGTAACTTAGCAAGACCTTGCCTCAAGATAAATTTAAAAAGGGGGTTGGGAGTGTAGCCCAGTGGTAGAGTGCTTGTGAAGTACGCACAATGCCCTGGGTTCAGGCCCCAGTACCAAAAAATTTTTTAAAAATGATCTAATGAGAAACAGAGCAGCCAGAGGGCAAGTACAGACAGTGCTTCAAGGAGTTTCACTCTAATGCTAATTGTTGTTGTTGTTAGGTGTTATCGAGTTGGTATCCAACTCATAGTGACCCTGCGTACAATAGGTGAAACACTATTGTCAGTGCTTCTCTGCTGTTCATAGGGTTTTCAATGGCAGATTGATTTTTGTAACCAGGTCCTCAGAGAGTGCAGAGCAGTGCTCTACCAACTGAGCTAAACCCAAGAACCTCTAATGCTAATAAGAAAAAGAAATGAAGCAATATTATGAAGAAAATACAAGGCAAGAGAAGGATCCTTCTCTCCTTTAAACTAAAAGAATCAACAGGATGGATGTACACTGATGGTAATAACAGAGTTGAAAGGAAATTTTGATGAAAAAAGAAAAAAGAAGTGCTTAAGACTGGTCTTTGATGAGAAAAGGAGAGATGAAGCCATGTGAACAAGTAGAAGAGGCAGTCTCAGGCAGAAGATGAACAGCTAATTCACCAAAGTAACAAGAGAAATGTGGTCACAGATGAAGGCAAGAGTCAGCTGTGCCAAATAAAATACAGAGGCTGCCATAAAAACGTATACACATTTTAAGTATTAAAATAGTAATACTCAACATATACTGATAACAAAAAATAAATACAAGTCATGTTTGACTTCTAAAATTCCAAGAGGTGCTTAAAGTGGTTACCATCATAATTCAACTTTGAAAAGCAATCCATAGATAATATCTTTGAAAATGTATATGCATTTTTTGGCAACTCTGGTAGAAATGACATGTAACAGAATGAACGAGATTTGTTTGAGGCCTATGTTCTGACTTTTATAGTTATGCTACATTTCTGGTTTTCCTCTCTATAAAATTGGGGAGAATTTTGATACATATAAGAAGGAATACGATACCTAACACAGTTTAAAGTGATGAGGGTATTGAAAACCATTACGATGGCTCCAAGTATAAAGAGCTTACACTCTGAAGTACCTTATATGATTATTGTGAAGATTAAAAGTTAAATGTCTATTTTAGGAGTTAGAAGCATGACTGTGGTATAACAGACTGGTCAAAATGGTAAATGTTCATGCTGCTATTATTATTATTAGTAGTAGTAGTATCAGTAGTAGTACATTATTATTAATTATATGCAGCCCAAGTTATATGATTCTAATACTTGCACTTAATTTTATAGCTCCTTGGCATCAAATTAAATGCAATCCTTGGGAGAAAGAGCAAGTTGTCAACCGTGATATGGTTTGTTTAACATAGTTTCTCTAATGCAATTTCAGTACATTATTTCTAAAGGGGTTATAAATTGAATCAATTCTGATTTTGTTAAAGTCTTTGAAAGCAATGTTACATTCTGTTGAGTCAAACGCTTATCTTGTAAGCAAACAGGAAGCCCTTTGAAATTCAATATTTGCTACATTTTTTGATTAGCAAGCAGAAGGAATGAATGCAATCAATACATGGAACTCCTGGAGCAAAATATATTTATTTCCTCTATGAAAATCTTTCTTGATACTTGGGCTTCTCTTTGTTGTTACCTGATCTCCAGTGGTCTTGACACTGCTACCATCCTGGCTCTGCTCTCTCCTGGACCCATTCAGTCCTCTACTCCTGCCTCTCTACTCCATCACTTACACACATATGGTTGCTGTCTACACAGCAGTGATCTTTTGAAACTGGCCATCAGGTCTGTTTAAAACCTCAAATGCTTTTCAGTAACAGATGGAAGGTAAACCCATTCCCTGGTTTAGAAAGCCTTGCTTAGCTTGCTGCTGACCCCCAACAACCCTTCTTCTACTGCCCTCCTTCTGTTGCCTTGCTCCTGTCACCCAAATTAGCGCTCTGTCCTGGGAAAACACTGAAATCTTTCCCTACTCAGAGTTCTTTGCTCTTTCTGTTCTTTCTGCATAGAACATTCCTCCCCCTGCTCTTCACACAACTGGCTTATCATTTAGGTCAGATATCACCTTCTCAAAGAGGACCCCCTGCTATCCCTAGCTAGAGCAGCTGTGCCATCAGTTCTGTCTCACTCATTGTATTCATCCTCAGCCATGGCTGTCCCAATGCTTGTTTGTTTTCTGTCTTGTTACTGGTGTGTGGGGGACCCTTGTATATCACATGTAAAAGAGAGAGAGCTTCCTACCTCTCTATCTACAGTGCATAGAAAGTGGAAGCTCACTAAACTGAGCAAGGGGGATAAATAATTCCAATTTCTGGGATTTTTGCAGATGAGGTAGTTAAAACCCAGCAGGCCACAGTAATTTCAGGCTGCTGCTTAGGTTTTCAATAAGTTAACTAAAGATATTAATTCATCAGTCATTTATTCCTTCAGTCCTTAAGTCATTCAACCAATAAATTAGTTATTTATTCCTTTTACCCAATCATTTTCCATATGTGTGACAATTATATTATATACAGAATACCAAGTCGAATGATCTGAAGGAATATAAAGCTTACTGTTTCACTTGATAATAACATAAAAAGCAGTAAATGGTTTAATTTTCCTGGAAAAGACTACCTAATACACTGTTTAAAATATTAAATTATATATCCACAGATACTTAGAGAAACATCCGTTGTGAAAACATAAGTCAAATTGAAGACTACCAAAATGGAAAATCTGAAATGAATGTATCAAGAAAATATCACAATGAAATTGAAGATGTTCTTTTCAGGGTAAGTAAAACTGATGGTGTGCATACACAGAGAAAGAATGAAGGAAATGACCCCTTAAAGCTCAGAAACTCTGTCTAGACTTGTACCACGTTATCTCTAATCTACCTCAACAGATAGCTCAATGGAATCATCTAGAACTCTGCAGTGTGGAGCAGTTCTGGGAGAGAAGGATGAGAAATTAACTGAAGACAAAAATAGTTTTTAAAGATCATGATCTTTACTCTGAGAAAATAGTCTTTTATTGAACGTTTATTATATTTGAGGTAAACTACTTGCTTTTTATGCGTTATCTCACTTAACTCTCAGAACCTTTCTGTAAGTGAGTAGTATGTCGCCCTACTTTAGATGAGACAATGGAAACAGAGAAGTAATGTGATCTATAAAAGGTCAGAGAGAAGTTAATGACAGATACGGGACTCGACCTTGGCCTAACCTTAAAGTTTTTACTACCCAGAAGATCTTATCTCTTTTCATGGGTCCCTATTAAGATGTCCAATGCTGGCAGCCAGAAGGTAAATCATTCCTTTTAAGAATTATTGCTTTTGTTACTACTTTGACTCTAAAAATTAATGATTCATTTTAATACTGAGCTCCTTTTGGTTCAGATTAAACTCTTGAAAGATCTTCAAGGAACATTGAACAAACTGTGGTATCTTTATTCTTTTTTTTCTTATTTGTGCTGAGGCTTGAACTCAGGGTCTTGCACATCCTAAGCACATTGCTCTGCCACCCAGCTGTGCCCTTGTTGTTGTTATTGTTAGGTGCTTTAGAGTCAGTAACCAACTCATAGCAACCCTACATACAACAGGTGAAACACTATTGTCAGTCAGTACTTCTCTGCTATTCACAGGGTTTTCAATAGGGGATTGTTTTTTGGGAGTGGGTTGCTGGGTCCTTCTCCCAAGCCTACAGCACCTGGTGTTCCCAGGGGGTCTCCCATCCAAGTACTAACCAGGCCCGACCCTGCTGAGCTTCTGAGATCTGATGGGATCAGACATCAGAGTGGAATGGATGCAGGCTAGCTGTGCCCTTAGCCTCTAAATAATGGTATCACTGTACTCCAAAAATTTTGTAACAAATAAAACAAATGAGCTCTATCCTTATGTGTTTCCCTGGAAAGAAGCTCATTAGGTAAAAGCAGCAACATGAAGATGTATCATATGATCACTAGTTGGCATGTTAATGTGTTTATGAGAATGAAAAGATGTAGTCTATACTTTTAGCAATGATTATCTAGCTGAGTGGGGTAATCTGTTATTAATTTCATCTTCACATACCTTTTATTTATGACCTGTCACAATATGCCTAGGTTACTTTCATAATTAATATTGAGTGTAAATTTTCCATACCATTTATTTCTAAATGTAGTCTTCCTGGGTGTTTGAATGGCTTTCTCATGTGATTTTCTTTTTTTCTTTTGAGACAGGGTCTTACTGTGTAGCCCAGGCTATCCTGGAACTTGCTATGTGGACCAAGAGCTGGCCTTGAATTCAACTGATCCTCTTGCCTCAGCCTCTTGAGTGCTGGGATTACAGGAATGTACCACTACACTGGGCTTTCACACATGATCTTGTGTCTGACTAACATATTTTACTCTTCTTTCAACCAAAGAATCACGCTTTTTATTTGTTCAGTTTACTTCAGTTTACTTCCACTGCACAACAGATTCCCCAGTAAAAGTCATTTTGAAAACCTTTGGTTGGTTCATGGCACCTGATTATTCAATGGCATGCCTGTTAATCTGTTAGAAAAACTAGCTATTGGCTATGAACATTCTTTATATGCACATGCATAATCATGAGGCTGTGTGTATTACCTTTTCATATTAATGAGAAGCTTCAGATTGCTGTTAATTACGAGTGTCATGCACACACAAATTGAAGATTACGATGAACTTAGTTTACCTAACTTTAATGACTATACTACTAATGTCATACAGAGGAAAAATAGGACTTTGTAGCCCACAGCTTTGTTAATGACAACATCAGATGCCTTAGGGTATATTCATTTGGAATTAAGACATTTTGAAAGGAAAATTCTAGTCAATGAGATAAAACATTATCTTATAGTTTAAAAGGGCTCTAAGGTAGCTGAAAATTGAGAGTCAGAAAAGAGAATGTCATAAGCAAATCTGAACAATAGATAGAAAACAAGTGTGCAATTGTCCCTTCCAATCTATTTCAGAATAACCATGAAATAGTTTAGCTCAGTCTTTTGTTAAAACTCTCACCCAGTCTCACAAAAATGTGGAAGACTCATTATTATTATTTTTACTCTTGCTGCGGCATTACATTAATCAACCAAATGCATTCCAGTGTTCCAAATCTGGGTTGACTACATAACAACTCTGTGGTTAATATCATTTGGAATAAATTAAATTTGATTCAACAAACACTTACTGAGTACTCACTAGAATTCAATGAACTTTTTAGGTTTTACCAAGTCCATAAAGATGTGTAAAGCACAAATTCTGCTCTCTAGGAAGTTACAATTTAATGGGAAAGACACATCTGGAACTAAATGATATAAAGCTCTATATAAAATAAGGACTGTATGTAAGAACAAAAAGAATAGGGAGCATAAAGTTGGGCTTGATGATAGTTAATTATAGTTTGTACAGAGAGAATCTTCTGGGAACAAGTGACCTTTTAGCTGAGGCTGGAAAGTTAAATAGAATTTGGCCAATACTGGTAGGACTTAGGAGTGTGACATGGTACCAGGAAGGAAGAGAAGCAATTGGGGAGGAAATAGTATGTGCTCATGGGCAGAATGGAGCATGCTTACATGACAAAGGATTAAACAATGAGGAAAAGAAGGAGGTTTAGGGCTGGATCAAGATGGCCTTCAGGACATGATTAAATGTGTGCTTTAAAACACCCAAAGGTCCATTCATGAGTAAGAAAGAGGGACACACTGCTTCTTCTGGAGATCTCCTCCTTTCATCATTGTAAGTATTAGTAGCCTTATTTTTATTTAAGACAGGATATCTTAAAACCTGTTATTTCAAACAGACATTCTGTTTCATTAGATTATGTGGTCAGTTTTTTTTGGAGGAGTGGCTAGTGAGTCTTTTAGTGACATCAAGGAAAATCACAACAGATTAAGTTACCTGCTTAGGAAGATTTTGTTTTGTTTTGTTTTTGTTAGGTGCCATCGAGTCGGTATCCGACTCATAGCGACCCTCTGTACAACAGGGGAAACACTATTGTCAGTGCTTCTCTGCTGTTCATAGGGTTTTCAATGGCAGATTGATTTTTGGGAGGGGGTTGCCAGGTCCTTCTCCCAAGCCTACAGCTTCTGGTGTTCCGTGGCGGTCTCCCATCCAGGTACTAACCAGGCCCGACCCCGCTTAGCTTCTGAGATCTGATGGGATCCGATGCCACAGGGCTACAGCTGCAGGCTTTGCTTAGGAAGATTGGGAGCCAGTAAAAATAAAAAAATTAAAAAAAAAAAAATAATATGGTCCTGGGATAGAAGTGAGACAGAAAAAGGGAAATACTCAGAGGGCACTGCTGGATGATCCACAAGCACTAAATCGATAGTGTTAATATTTCCACTCCATCCCACAGCCCCAAGAATTTGTTTCTCCAAATGCAAGATTAACATATTAGTTAACATATTTCCTTTGAGTGAATCTAAGCATCCAAATATACCTGTTATTGTGAGAGGAAACATTCTAGCTCTTAGTTCATTAGTAGAACACAAACAATCCATAACACCCAATGTTCAACACCTTTTCCCATTTGCCTATCTATTAGTTCAGGTCAAGAGATCCATCATTCCTTCAACCTAGAGGTTGGTATGCCCATGAACTCATCATAGAATCATTACCGCGGTTGAGTCTCGATGTTTTTAAAACCTACCATTCTCACACCATTTTCAAAGGCTTGTCGGGTAAGGGGAGCTGGCCCATCCACAGTCTTGCCATCATCATCTGGGCCCCAGCTGGCACTGTAAATGTGCACATGCTGAGGATTGAAGCTGACCGATTTTGCTTCTACCATATCTGTGACATCTCCATCCAGCATTCGCACACCTTCAAAACAGAAAGGAGCCAGAGCTCATTACAGAGGCTTCTCTACATGAGACCCAAATAACTCAGTTATAGGGTTTTGAGGGAAAGAATACACCTCTAATCAATATTTAAATGAACATATTTTCTCTGATTAAAGGATAATGTGTACTTTGCAGAAGCTATCTGGGGGAGAAAAAAATGTTACATTCAAAAAAAATCTTTTTTATCCAATGTTCTCTTTTTTGTATGGTTCCAAACCTTATAACAGCTGCCACAGTCTCTCTCTTTCCATCTTTTTCTTGAGTAGTTGACAAAGAAATTCTCAAGCAATATGTTGCTGTTAGGTGCTGTCGAGTCAGTATCCAACTCATAGCGACCCTCATAGGGTTTTCAATGGCTGCCTGTTTCGGGATTGCCTTGGGAGTGGATTGCCAGGTTCTTCTCCCATTTTTGCGGTGCTGGGAATTGAACTCTGGACCTCAGAGACTGTAGCGCAGTGCTCTACCAACTGAGCTAAATCCCAGCCCTCAAGCAATACACCTTCCCTAAAGTCCTCTTCATTAATAACTCATGTTCATAGATGGTAAAAAATATTCTAACTGCAGCAGTCTTAGAGAATTTGGAAAGCTGCCAAGTTAGTGTAGTCTCATTTCCTCCATATGTAATATTATCCCTTAATCTTAAGATTGATATAAACTTCATATATTTCTTTTTTGCCAAGTTATTTATAAGTCAAATAATAAATGAGAATAACTTGAATACTTCAAATAATGCTCAAAGGGTTTGGCAATGTTTAGTCATTAATCTTCATTTAAGTATATCCCTATCAGACAGAAACTTATTATTAACCCAATTTTGCAAAAATAGTCACTAAGATATTCAGAAGTAAATTATATGTCAAATGCCAGGCCTTCCTTTTCCCTTTAATTTTAGAGACTAGCAACAACAACAAAACATTTAATTGTTACATAAATATACCTTTCCTCAGCTTAAACTAAATACTATCATTGAGACATTTTATTATTTCAAAATTATACCTTTACAATAAAATTTTACTCCTTAGGAAAACCTTGTTATCCAAGTAGGATTTCAGGTTTTATTAGTTATTAATAAACATTAATTAAATAGTGAAACCTCAAATCAGGCAGTATTATATTCCTTGTGGGCTGAATTGGGACTGCTGTGGGAATCAGAAAATATTTCTATAGGAACTGTATCTTCTCTGTGTTTTAAAAAATGTTTAACTGTTAACTATAAATCTTGCAAATAAAGAAAAATAGAAAGAATGAAAAGTGAACACATATAGAGCCAGTACTCAACAATTGTTAAAATTTTGCCTCATTTTATTCATCTAAAAACACAAGTTGGCTGGGCATGGTGGCACATGCCTATAATCTCAGCAATTTGGGAGGCAGAGGCAGCCTGCATGACTTAGCAAGACTCTGTGTCAAGGTAACAAAAATAAAAAATGGCCGGGGGTGCAGCTCAGTGGTAAGGTGCTTGCAAAGTCTTCATGAAACCCTGGATTCAGCCCACTAGTACTGCTAAACAAACAAACAAACAAACACAAATTAATTTGGACTATTTTAAAGTCCATCACAGATATATTTCATCTTTTAATATTTATTACAAAATATGAAAATAAGTTCCTACCATTGCCTAGCACCTAACATTAAGTTTCTGACAAGTATGTCTAAAGACATTGCATTTGTTGTTATGACTCTATGACAGTTAATACTGATTGCCCGCTTGATTGGATTGAGAGGTACCTAGAATATTAGTAAAGCACACTTCTGGGTGTGCCTATGAGGTTGTTTCCAGAAAAGATTGACACATGAGAGAGCAAATGAGGGGGAAAGAGCTGCCCTGAATGTGGTGGCACCATTGAATAGGCTAAGGGCCTGGATGGAACAAAAAGTGGAAGAAGGAGGAAGCCAGCCAGTGTGTGCAAGCTCCACTCTTCCTAAGCTAGTGCATCTGCCGCTGCTTGCCATTATCGCCTGTGCACTCAGACTCTAGCTTCCTCAGCCTTTCAGAGCACACTCACACCAGCAACTCCCCAGGGAGCCTCCAAGCCTTCAGCCTTGGACTGGAACTGCATTATTGGTCCTCCTTGTTCTGAGGCTTCTAGCTCCTTGGACTGAGCAACTACCAGGTTTTCTGGCTCTCCAGTGTGCAGACCACCATTGTTATACTATCCAACCTCTAATTGTGTAAGCCAATCTAATAAATCTACTTTAATAATTATAAATATTCTATTGGTTCTTTTCCTCTAAAGAACCCTGACTATACTGTCTCTTCTCTCTTCCTTTCAACTATTGGCTTTTCTTCTTTATATTTTTAATTGAAACATAATAGAATTCTGAGTTACTGTATGATATTTTGAATTTTTTTACTTTTAAAGAAAGATATATGTTAACAGAATATGCAGAGAATGAAAGACATTAATAAATCTTTTCAATTATTAGCTGGGTGTGGTGGCTCATGCCTGCAATCCCAGAAACTCAGAAGGCAATGGCAGGAGGATGGCAAGTTCGAGGTCAGAGGCAGCCTGAGTAACTTAGTAAGATCCCATCTTAAGATAAAAAAAAAAAGAGGCTAGGGGTGCAGTTCAGTGGTAGAGCACTTGCAAAGTATGCACAAGGCCCTGAGTTCAACCCTCCTGGACCACACAAACACACACAATTATGGAATGGAAACTGTTCTCAGGAACATCAGTGGTCTCTTTCGTGGGAGAAGCAAACTGAGGATGATGTCCTGGGTCTACCAGGTCCTGAGTGGACATTGTTTTGTTTCAATTTCATATGAATACTCAAAACCGACTCACATTTTAAAACAAAGACAGATGACCTACTCTTTCTTCTTATTTTCTACTTAAAATCATAAAATGAACTACTTTACCGGTAAAGTGAGATCTGAAGTAAACAATATAACTGCCCAAAACAATCTCCCTAGGGTGTCCACATGCCAACATGAAAGTATCATAGCACCTGAATGCAGTTTCTATGCCATGCAATTTATGAGAAGTGTTTGTAAAAATGCTTGATAAATCACACGTAGAGGGTCATGATTTTCTGATTGAAAATCCAAAAAGAATTTGACTACTTTATCAAGTTTAAAGACAGGATGTTGCTTCCATTTCCTTATTTAACTCCAAGTCTTCATGCCTCAAGTCTGAGAGATTAAATTGATAATTCAAAGTGTTGTTTGAACAAGTTTTATTCATCATCTTTTTTTTTTTTTTTTGCAGTACATGGAGGTTAAACCCAGGGCCTTGCCAGTGCTTTATCACTGAAGCTGCACCCTCTACCCATTTTTCACTCTTTTGTCTTGAGACAGGGTCTCCCTAAGTTATGCAGGCTGCTTGCTTCAGGCCTTGATCCTTCAGTCAAAGGTTCTCCTGCCTCTGCCTCCTGAGTCACTGAGATTACAGGCATGAGCCACCTGAGGGGGCCATACATTCATTTTTAAATGAATTTACTGTTTTGCTAGGTCAGCAGTTTACCTAGGAGTTCCCAAGTTCATCCCTTCCTTCTTTCAAGGTCACGAAGCATGCTGGGTTTGTGTGCAGAGTAACCAAGGTGATTTGGGTGTGAGCCTGCATGTGAGGGATGAGACCTGAGGTAACTGGGGAGCCTTAGATCTGACTCTCTGGGTCAAGCAGAGGCCTCAAGAACCTTCACCACTCTTCAGGAAAAGCCTTTGTCTCTTTTCCTTAGCTCTCCCATATGTCATCCCCAGACACACAGCAGATGCTCCTGAACTCAGCTAATTACTGGTCAACAAACTGACATCCCTGAAGGAGTCATAGTGAAATAAAGGAGGAAAAGATGTCAAAGTTACTGTGGACTGGCACTTAAGGTAATTTCAGAAAATCTTTTCTCAGCACTGTTATTATATACCATAGTCCACCCTCATCTGTGGTTTTACTTTTGGTGATTTCAGTTACTCACAGTTAACTGAGTTCTGAAAATATTAAACAGATTTCAGAAGCAAAGAATTCATGTTTCAAACCACTTCTATTGCAATATATTGTTATAATTATTCTACTTTATTATGAGTTATTGATGTTCTTCTCTTACTGTGCTTATTTATAAATTAAACTCCATAATAGGTATTTATGCATAGGAGAAAACAGTGCTGGCTATACAAAGTTGAGTACTACCCATGGTTTCAGGCACCCTGTGGGAGTCTCAGGTACAGGCAGAGTACTGTATGCTAAATACTTCATACTCTTATCCTGGATAAGATTGTTATTTTTAACTTTTAGTTCAACTATTTGGAAACAAATAGGGCATTGGGAACAAGGAGGTCAGCCTGGTCAGAAGTTTCATTCACCCTATGGTACCATTTAGCCCCCTTCCAGCCAGGCACAATGATAAAGCCACTAGGATCTATATGCAATGTTTTCTTCCCATTTGTGTGTAGCTGTGGCACGCAACTGTTCCTTAAAAGATGACAACAAACAAGAGTCTACTTTTATCAATGGTTCAATTTATACTGTTTTGGCTGGATCCTTTAGTAAACATATGTGTATTTGAGTTTGTGCATATGTATAGATACAATCTGGAATAATTCATGGAAACAGTGTCACTACATTATGGGACTACAGGAGAAGATTTTACCAGTTAGCATTTTAATTGCAATTAAAAGGAACTTTTTGTAAGGCCTAGGCAACACACACACACAAGGATTTTCTGCTTTGGGAGAATTTCAAAATGCTTCTCCCACAGAGATATGTCCTGATGCTTCTATTATTAGTTCTTTCTAACCTACACACCAATTGTGAATTTGGGTACAGACATCAATGGGACAGATGTCTTCACTATTGAGTAACTGTATTTCAAACCTGTTTGTGACCTCTAGGGGTCCTGCATCACCAGTTTTGAACTCTACTGAATAACTCACATTAACACAGTCACATTGCTGTCAGCATCAGTTGAACTTGTTAGGCAAAGATAAGCACTTTACGTTAAAAATGACTCTGAAAATGAGTTAGCAAAAGAGCTGCCTGGCTCCTCCCATAGCCATGAAAGTTTGTCTCCCATACCTCCAATCTTGGCATTGAAAGCAATTCCAACGGTGCAGTGAGAGTTGTTTGCGGTGGCTGCCACTTCTCCAGCACAGCGGGTCCCATGCCTGTGGGCAGAACACACACTTTCTAAAGTAAGACACTCCATTCTCACAAACTCATCCTTGCCACCACTCAGACTTCAAAGTGGTGAAGAAACTATCCAGCTGTGCACGTCTCTAAAACTTCCTACCCAAGTAGCACCTAGTCTATCTATGGCAAATGTTTAGCACTTCATTATGCTATTTTGGATTATATCTTCGATATGTTTATTTTTGATATCTTGCTCTCTCCACTAGAAAATCCCTCTGAAAGCTAAAACCAAACCATATAATAGAGTTTTGTTGTTGTTGTTGTTTGTGGGGTTTTTTTTTCCTCTCAAAACTTTTACTGAAAAATATGGCATCACCAGCCACCTGTGACTCCTGGGCACTTGAAATGTGGCTAGTGCAACCTCACCTCAAGTTTTAATTTTAACTAATTTTTATTAAATTTAAAAACTAATACTCAACTCAATTATTAGAAAAGTTAAGAATGTGAGTATAAGAATCTGCTCTTTCAACTGCAAACTTAAATATGGATCAGATATTTTCAAAGAAATTTAATATCTAAGATAGGATGTACAATAAATACACACTGGGTTGCAAACATTCTATGTAAAAATAAATATTTCATTAATAATTGCTTTATACTAATTATATGCAAAAATATTAATGAAACATACTTCAAGATTTTTTCACTTGTTTTTTCACTGTCTTTCCTGTTTAAAGGTAGTATAAGAAAATAATTTTTTTTTCTGGAAACCATTCCCTGTTATCTCTTGCTACAACATAGTTAATCAGAAAAATTGCTGGCTGGCAAGAATTCTAAAATCATCTTATTCAAGGGTGACAACAAAGGTTCAAACACAAAGCACAATCTGTTTAAAAGTTATTGCTTAGAACAGTGCATTGAGAAGAAAGCGAAGGAATGACCAAGCCCAGAGGAAGAGCACTAAAATCAAGGACTAACATCTATCAGGCCTGCAGAAGACAGAGGTAACAATCATCGCTATGGTGTATCTATGGTCTATCTATGGCTGAGGCCCATCTTTCCCCTCATTTTTAGAGACAAGAACACCTAGGAGAACCTGAGTTTTTAAGAGATCTGTTGAAAGTAGCAGGGAGCCGATCAGTGACTAAAACTTAGGCCTCGAAAGTCCATTACAGTGTTTTTGTTTGTTTGTTTTTGTGTTGTTTTTATTTTACAATAGCGCTGCCTCAGACCTCACTTATCATGGGATACAACAACTGTCTGCACAGCTATACACAAGTTATTGCTTATATCGGATAGGTATATATAAGTTTACACAAGGGATACTATATATTGCTTTTTTCAACTAGTAATGAGATATACATCTTTCTATACAAATATTAAATTCTCTATTTAATGCCCTTATGTGACTGTCAGCTTGTCAGGCTATGGGGGATTGTATGCTGTTATGATGCTGAAAGTTACACCATCGATATTTCAGATACCAGCAGGACCATGGTGGACAGAATTTCCCTGAGTTTCCAGACTAAGACAGACTTAGGAGAAGGACCTGGCAGCACACTCACAAAACAACTGCTGTCATTGTTGTTAGGTGCTATTGAGTCTAGTTCAACTCATAGCGACCTTATGTACAACAGAACAAAATATTTCCTAACACTATGCCATGCTCAGTACTATGTCAGTACTTCTCTGCTATCCCTAGGGTTTTCAACAGCTGATTGTTTTGGGAGGGAGTTGCCAGGTTCTTCTCCCATTTTTGCAGTGCTAGGGATCAACTGTGGCATCAAGATTGGAGGAAGACTCATTAACAACCTACGTTATGCAGATGACACCACTTTGCTTGCTGAAAATGAAGAGGATTTAAAACATTTACTGATGAAGATCAAAGATCATAGCCTTCAATATGGGTTACGAGTAAACATCAACAAAACAAAAATCCTTACGACTGGGTCAGCATGCAACTTCACATTAAATGGAGAAAAGATTGAGGTTGTCCAAGATTTTACTTTGCTTGGCTCTATAATCAACACCTGTGGAAGCAGCAGTCAAGAAATCAAAAGACGCATTCCTCTAGGAAAAGCTGTGGCAAAAGATCTCTTTAGAGTATTGGAAAGCAAAGATGTCATATTGAAGACGAAGGTGCGTCTGACTCATGCCATGGTATTTTCAGTGGCATCATATGGCTGTGAAAGCTGGACATTGAACAAGAGAGACAGAAAAAGAATTGATGCTTTTGAATTGTGGTGCTGGAGACGTCTATTGAATATACCATGGACTGCCAAAAGAACCAACAGATCTGTCCTAGAAGAAGTACAACCAGAGTGCTCCTTGGAAGCAAAAATGGCCAAACTGCATCTTACATATTTCGGACATGTAGTCAGGA
>VMDO01007745.1:0-40925 GCA_007922755.1 Pedetes capensis | reverse complement strand
AGTCAACACAAAAGAGGAAAACCCACCACCAGATGGATTGACACAGTGTCTGCAACAATGGGCTTAAACATAAATAAGATGGTTTGCCTGGCACAGAATCGGCAAGTGTTTCGATCTGCTATACATAGGGTCGCTATGAGTAGGACTCGACTCGAAGGCACCTAACAACAACAAGGGATCAAACTCATGGCTTCAGAGCACTCAGAGCATCTGAGCTAAACCCTAGCCCAGAACGAAACACTCCCTGACACTGTGCCATACCTGGCATTATGTTAGTGCTTCTCTGATATTCTTAGGGTTTTTTGTTGGCTGATTGTCTTGGGATTGTTTCAGGAGTGGACTGCCAGGTCCCTCTCTTATTTTTGTGATGATGAGGATTGAACCCAGGGCCTGAGAGAGCACAGAGCAGCACTCTACCAACTGAGCTAAACCCCCACCCCCAAAACAATTAGCCATTGAAAACCCTAGGAATAGCAGAGAACTATTGTCAAATATACTCTGGAAAATGAGATCCCAGGCTATAAAGCATTCAAGAAATTACTGAGAAAGAGTTGTCCCCTCAAAGTAGAGTCATCCTAATGATGGGAATGGAGTAAAGCCCATCAAACCCGCACAACTCAGAATGAGAATGGGTACAACACTGGGATCAAGCATAAAAAGATCATGTGCATGGCACAATGCTGAGTAGTATTTCATTTTGTTGTATGTAGGGTTACTATGTGTCAGATTCAACTTGACAGCACCTAACAACAACAAAAAAATACATTTAATGGTTACCAAGGCTCTGCATAATTCTTTAAATGGCATATATACATGTGTATGATATATGCATACATCTCTCTGTATACATACACACACACACACACACACATACACACACACAGTCATCTCTTTAACATATCCTCTTCCTGGAACTTTATCCAGTCATTCACTAATATAAACAAAGATACAAAGAGCAATCTCGTGTATATTTACTACACAGAAACAATCTCCTAGAAGTACAATTGCCAGACCAAAGAATGTAGTATGTATTGTCAAATTGTTAATAGCACACAAAAGTAATGTAACCAAACTTTTAAAAACCACACAATAGAAAATATTAGTAGAAAAGAGTAAATTTTTGTGCATGATGCTAGGAGTTGAATAATGGAAGTTGAAGAATGGAGAACATATCTCAATAAACCTTATGTACATGTACCCTTGTGTAGGAATTTTTCAGTCATGAAAAATGTTATCTCATTGATTCTTCCCCCTGATTATGTTTGATATTGATCATCTTTTATAATATGTATTCATTATTTCTATTTCTTATTTTGTGAAAAACATTTTCATGCCCTCTGCCCAAATTTGTCATTGCATTTCTTGTCATATATGTTGTATATATGTTCCCAAATTTGGAAAATATCAATCTTATATAAAGGAATTTTGGTTGTCATCTACCATATTTAATTTCAATGTACTCTCAGACTCTTACAATTTTCTCTTTCTGAGCTGCATTCTGTATAACTTCTTAAATTCTCCATTTATCTTATCTTTGGCCATGACTAACCCGCTATTTAACCCATTCATTGTGTTACCTCAATTATAATTCTTTTTTTGAATTTTGTGTTCTTTTAAAACTCAATAGTTTCTTTTTCTTAAAATAATTTTTCGATATTCATTTCTTTACACATGTAAATTATATCTAAGAATTTCAAAAATATGTAAATCTAATTCTAGTATTGTATTTGCTGCTGGCTTGTTTTCATGGTGTTGTTTTCCCCATGTAGCTGACGAATTTTTATTTTTATTTATTTATTTATTTTTGGTACTGGGGGTTGAACCCAGGGCCTTGTGCTTACATACTCCGCAAGTGCTGGACCACTGAGCTGCACCCCCAGTCCATTTTTTCACTTTTTGGGACAGGATCTCGTTAAGTTACGCAGACTGCTTCTGGTCTCAAACTTGCGATCCTCTTACCTCCATCTCCCAAGCCACTGGGATTACAGGTGTGCACCACTGCGCCTGGCTACTGAATTTTCCATTTAAGAGGTCACACTGCTTGGGCTTTTATCTTTGTGAATTTTTTGATGTTGGGATAAAAATCTTGTTCCAAAGATTTAAATTTGCCCCTGCCACATATTTGGTGCTAAACTACCCAGAATCTCCTTAACTAAATTTAAACTTTTAATCACACAAGTAATATGAATTACAGATGTAAATTCCATAAGTACTATTAATAGGTATTTATTTATTTATTTGTCCGATTGTCCTATCTGTTACCCAGGCTGACAAAGTCAAATATGTCCCCTGTCTCACTGATGTAATTTTTTCTATTAAAGTAATGATGATAGTACCTTAGGAATTCCATGTAGAAGTACCCTCTCACTCCATTAGACTAGAGTCTTGTGTCTTGCAATTCTGAGTGTGTGAATATACAGCTCCTGGCCAGGTGGAACTGGCTGCTAGAAATCGCATGTAATTGTTCTAACAAGATAAAAACAAAGACCACTACAGGAAAAGTTTCTATCTTAAACAGAAATGGAACCCAAGGACATATAGAAAAATACTAGATAGTAAAAGATAGAGAAGACTTGCATGGGAAACTTAGATGGGAAGGGGGGGAGGGGGGAAATATAGGGGAGGGTAAGGGGTAACCTATATGAATAATGTTTATCAAATTGCATATATGAAAATTGTCACAATGAAAAGCATGTCAAAATGAATCACATTATGATGTACATTAAAAATTTCTAATAATAATAAAAAAAAGGTATGGGCCCACTTAGATCTGAGTTTTCTCGGAGAAATTCTCTTAATATCCTACCAGCTCAATCATGCACTGAAAGCTTCTTTAATACTTTCCCAGGAGTTTTAAATGTACTATACTGGGAGGAATTTAATCGAATATCTATTCTACCATCTGATTTAAAAATGGGACAACTAACTAGGTTCTGTATTCCTAAAATGTAACACATTCTTACACCTATTACATGCATCATTAATGCACAGAGAATGCTTGTGAATGAATAACTGAGCATTTCTTATAAAATAGATTCTTGCAAAGATTTCTGTACATTGTTCTACATGATAATGTACAAAACATTTTGGTGAGACAGTAACATTACCTGAGGTGACCCTTCACTCTCCTGCTGATTCATATCTTTTAAAATATCAGGTAAATAATATACTGCAGCAAACTGTAATTGAGAGTCCAATTGACTAGCTCAACTACATTTAAATAACCCATGCTCTTCAGATGACAATGATCATTGCCCCCCAAAAGTACAAGTGATCTTTTTCTTTTATATCCTAGTTGCTCGGTACTTTAACATGATTTAAAACAAATCATAGAGGAATAGTTTTCATTGTGACTTGTTTGAAGTTCAAGTGTGTGAACAAATCTTCATTTTTTCCCTAGCCTTAAAGAACAAGGGTGGGCAGCAAGAATTATACTGTATCAGTTAAGTATAAAAATCAGAAAAATTCCCAAAAAGTTGTTGTCATATGAAGAGCTTGAGATTTTTATCATCTATAATATTACCTGATCCTAATAATAAACCATGGTGATTAAAGGGCTCAAAAAGTTTTACCTGGCCTATGTTACTTAAAAGATTGAAAATGAGATTAAAGGGCACCTGCTAATCAATTTTTATATACTGTGACATGTACAAGTTAAGTGAGGTGAATATGCAATATAAATCCATCAGAGCCATTGTAGTTTGCTAAGTGGTAAAAGATTGTCTTCTCTCCTTTTTCTCTCTCCTTAACCTCTCATCACTCTGCCTAATGAACTTCTTTACTTCCATATGAGTTAGTAGGGCTGAAAATATTAACTTATTTGGGCTTTCACCACAGATCTAAAGATAAGACACGAATAAGCTCAGCAATGAACTGGAGATGTCAGGAGATATACAGAGGTCTCCCTTTAAACCTGCCGTTGCTTCCTTTGAAAGTTGAAATTACATTTGTAGAGAGTCAAGTAATGGTAAGTAGGAGACAGACTACTTTCTATTTCCTTCCTCTCTTCGAGCAAACATTTCCAACTATTCATGGATTCTCTACCTTTTGAGTAGCCAGGAGTACAGTGGTGCACCACAGCATATGGCTCTACCCATTTTTTGATTTTGTATTAATCTTCATAAAAACCCTTTAAGTGTATTTCAAAGGCCCTCTTAGAAGGGGGGAGGAAAGCAAAGAATAAAGAATGTTTCTCCAACATATGGTTCAAAAGTGATGCTTCTAACTTCTTTTGTCATGCATGTTAATACCACCTAAATATTTATGCTGTACTCTGAATCTCAAATAATGTAACCTCATTCACTTTTCACATCAAACCTGGGAAGTAAGCAGAACGGATAACTCTTACTTTTAAAATGAGAAGGTTTAGTTTATCAGATGTTAACTGGAAGATATAAAACTTGAGAGGACAAAGACCAGACAAGGGTCACCTGCCTGCTTATACGACTGCATTCCACTACTCCAGCCAGACTCACAGGGTCCCGCTCCTAAAGCTTTTTGAATGATGGCCGAGAATTCACCACTTCCTTGTCTGCTCTCCTACTCTTTGCCTCTTTGTTGATCCTCTGCAGAGGTGATTTTATTCCTTCATTAGTATGGAGAACATGAGTATCTGACCTTACGTTTTGTAGACCCTTCATGATACATTATTCAGCTGGAGTTAGAAAGAGGAAATACTGGGAATCGTGAAACTGAAAACTGAAGAGTGGAAAGCAGTTGAAAATGGATCATCCTGTCTTCAGAGAAAAGTTTATAAAAGCTCAAGAGACCTATTTCTGGGAAAAAATAAATTCAGAATTTTAAGAGGCAAAAAAAGAGGAGTTTCAGAGGTGATTAGTTTTTGTGAATCAGTGAAAATCATAGCTTCTGAAGTAACTGCAATTGTACAAAGTTTACAAAGGCTTCAAAACCATTAATTTTTTTATTATGGTCAGAAGAGAACCAGAAAAACTTATTCAAGACAAAAATAATAGACATATAAAGTAATACAAGATTATGTTCAGAGACCTTTCAATAGTCTATTATTGAAGAATCTTAAGCATGGATTTTCAAATTATGGCATATTTTATATTTAGCAATAGAAATATGAATCTTCCTCTGTTTCCAGGAACTGATGTTCAATATTTTAAGAAATTAAGAAAAGTTATCATTCATCAACTGTTCCAATGTCCAACAGATAGCATGTTGTAGGCAAGGAAAGCATCTTTTATAGTACTGAGTAGTAGTCACTACTTAAAAGTAGCACTACATATAGCAAATGTAAATGACTAGTGTCTTTTAAAAAGCATAAAAATATTTCTTTTGGTGAGATCTAAATAAATTCTGTAGTTTATATTAACATCAGTTTTCTGATTTTGATATTGTATATAATTGCATGAGTTACCTTTACAGGAAAAAAAGTATGGTACAGAGGACTTCTGTACTATTTTTGCAACTTTCTGTGAATTTATATTTATTCCCCCAAAAGGTATTAAAATGATTATTGTAGGTCAGAAGAAATGGCAGTTATTTGTAAGATCAGTTGTAATTGAAGAAGAATGTTCTTGTCAGAGCACAAATAATATTAACAATAAAATAACAACAAAATAAATAAAGTGCAAGTGGCCAATATACAGCTTTGAAAGTATTTTCTTATCTGTTATTTTGCCTTTTTTTTATCCTCTCCAGCCTAGACCCTTGACATCTTTTTTTTCTCCTCCTTCTATAAGCCTATGTTGTTGTTGTTGTTAGGTGCCGTTGAGTCGGTATCCAACTCATAGAGACCCTATATACAACAGGCGAAACACTATTGTCAGTGCTTCTCTGCTATTCATATCAATGGCAGATTGATTTTTGGGAGGGGGTTGCCAGGTCCTTCTCCCATTCTATAAGCCTATAAAGTAGCTTATTCACTGTTAACTGAAAGAATATAAAATATCATACTAGTCATATGTAAAAGAATAAAGAAGTAGCTTTACTGATCAGAAAACCCACTTCTTTACCATTCCTCTGTTGCTTTCTCAAACTAGTGTTGCATGAAATGCTGAAGTATAGTAAAAACTCAAGATAGGCAGGCGTGTGTGTGTGTGTGTGTGTGTGTGTGTGTTCATGACAAAGACAGTTAACCACTTCCTCATCAACCCATGTCTCTTCACACCCTTATCAGAAGGATTATCAGCAAAGCAATAGGTTACAAGAGATTCCTGCTGATGAAACATACTGCTTCTGACAATGAGAGACCATTTTCCTGGCTTTCTGATTAATACTCCAGATTTACACCTGTCATGCTTTTTGGCTCCCCTTTTGGCTTTAAATGATTAGTTTTCCATATGGTACTTGAGTTTGTTTCATGAAGTAAGATTGCCCACACCTGTGTGTATCTCCTAGTGACTCTGATGTTATTCCTTCCCGTCTGTGTCTAGTAAGAGTCTAACATCCTACTCTTCAAATTCTGTAACCTCTTATCAGACAGGTCTGTTTTATCTTCTTATATTTAAACCTACTAGATTTTACTCTATGAAGCTGGAGCTTTGCAAAGGGCTTGATCTAATTTTCCACAGCAAATGGAGGATGGAGAAATTCTCATTTACCCTTTGACTATGAATAGATAGAAATTACTCATTCCTGCTGATTCATTTTAGGTCTGTTCTCGGTGAGCCAGAGTCAAGTGTTCCCTCTTAAAAGTTCACAAATGTAGGTGTGGAGGCTCCAATTCTTCCCTGAAACTAGAAGGTCCAATGTGATACCTATTTTGTTTCCTGGACACCTGTCTACTCTACTAAGTACCATCTCCAATCTAAGAAAATAGAAATATGGCACCTTCTTTTAAAGTAAGTTTAGCTCAGTTGATAAAGTGCTGATTTACATACTCTGAAGCCCTGAATTCGAACCCCAGCACTGTAAAAGATGGGAGAAGGACCTGGCAGCCCACTCCCAAAAAAGTAATCCCAAAACAATTGGTCATAGAAAACCCTATGTTGTACACAGGCTTGCTATGAGTTAGACACCACTTGATAGCACCTAACAACAAATGAACTCTGCTAGAAATGCTCTTTTGTTGTAAATTGCCAAAATACCTCCCAAGAAATATTTTGTCTAACAATATTATTCCTCTCCCTCTCTCCCTCCCACCATCCCTCCTTCCTAACTTTCCCAAGCCTAAATAATTCAAACTCTGTGTCCTAAACATTTTAAAGCTTGGAACCAGAAGAGTTGAATAATTCAAGACTGTGGTGCTCACAATCTCGAAGGGAAGGTTCTTAGTAGAGGATTAACAAAACCTTTGGTTCTTATCTATGGAAAAATTACTTTGGCAGCACTTTCTAGATGTTCTCTTTCATATTTCATAAAAATAGGAAATCAGTTAGCAAGCAATACTGCTTGCAATAAAAATTCACTCTGGGGCTAGGTGTGATAGTGTGCCCCTAATAATCCCAGTACTTAGGTGGCTGAGGCAGGAGCATCTTGAGTTCAATAGCAATACACTATCTCAAAAAAGGGCTAGGATTTAGCTCAGTTGGTAGAGCACCACTCTGCAGTCTCTGAGGTCTGGAGTTCGATTCCTGGCACCACAAAATGGGAGAAGGATGTGTCAACCCACTCCCAAGGCAATCCCGAAACTGTCAGCCATTGAAAACCCTATGAGGGTCTCTGAGTCAGACTCAACTCGATGGCACCTAACAAGAACAACATCTCAAAAAAAAAATTAAATAAAATAAAGTCGGGTGCCGTGGTGCATACCTGTAATCCCAGCGGCTCAGGAGGCGGAGGCGGGAGGATTGCAAATTCTAGACCAGAGGCAGTCTGCATAATTTAGCAAGACCCTGTCTCAAAAAGGTAAAAAAAAAAAAAATGGGCTGGGGGCACAGCTCGGTTGTCCAACACTTGCAAAGCATGAAGGCACAAGGCCCTGGGTTCGACTCCTGGTACCGCAAAAAAAATAAATAAAATAAAATAAAATTAAAATTAAAAAAATAATAAAATAAAATAAAATAAAAATAAAGAAAAGAAAATAGAAGAAAAGAAAGTAGGTTAGTAAATTATCATGAATCAATGGATTTGTGGCCCGGATTATGAATGCATGATGGGAAGGCATGGCTTTGAGTTTCTAAGAGTAAATCCTGGAAATGCTGTGTACTCTTCTTTACATGGTCCTGGAAGCTATATTCATAGGATATTGCAAGAAATATTGCTCTGATGAACATGCAGTTTATAGGGTCAAGTGAGTCACACACAACCACATGGTTCATTCTTGAACAACTGACGTGTCACTTGGGAGTCCATGGTGGGACAGCAGAGCAACAGAGAATAGTTCTGGAACTGCTAATCACTGTTCCTGAAGAAATACAGCAGATACTGCCCTACTGCCATGCTGTTTCTATCCTAACAGGATAGGAGGATTACCTCTGGAGGCCTAGTGAGTTCTATGAGTTTGAGTGACTAACTGAACATAAGACAAGTGACAGGGGTGTTGCAAGACTCATGCAAATAATTAGTGAGTATTGTGATACATGCCAACAAAGGTTTATGAGCAAAGCATTATAAGAATTTCTGCTCCAATTGCTCTGCTTTGGGGTTGGTGCTTATGAAAGTGCTTGGTATGCAATCTAAACAACTTCCTCCTCCTTACACCTGAACTGATTTTCCTATAATTTCACATTATCATAGTTAAAAGAAAAGTTCATAATTAGAACTCAGTAAAGCATGAAATATGAACTGTATACTGAGTATATATGCTAAGAGACTGGAAAAAGATCTATAAAGATAATGAAAAATAATGACCTGTATCAAATTATAATTTTGATTTTGATTTTATTTCTTTCTCTATATATTCCTCTTCTTCAAATGTATACTGGAAACTGCTTTGTATAAACATTTCTAAAGTAGCAAAACAAGAGACCAGGATGCTAGGACGTACCCTAAATAGACAACATTTCAGCTTTATTTGTACTCCTATATATGTAAGCTCCAAGTTTATGAATATTACTATAGTGACTACCCCATGAGACTACTTCCATAAACTGAGTGATAATTAATTTAGCTTTCTGAATTATTCATTTAGCAAATATCTATCAAGCACCAATCAAATACTAAAAAATATTAGTCACTAAGGATTCAAAAGTGAGAAAAATAGACATGATAAGTAGTGTCAATGAATTTTGTTACCCAAGAAATACTGAATAATGGAAAATAATTCATAAACCTATGTCCATTTAATAGTAAAAAGATGTAGTGAATGTGCCTCTGTTGGCTTTTGCCAAATATACTATCCAATACCTACTGTAAAATAGGCTAAAAATACTTGGTTTGCTCAAACTCTGTTAATAATTGACTGATGGAGAAAGGTGATACTATAAATGTTTGACTTCAGTTTGCTTGAGCTTGCTTCCAGATCATGAGAAAACTGTCAAAACAATTCTGAAGAAAGGAATCATACATTGCAAGAAATGAGGTGGTGGTTATTGTTGTTTTTGTTGTTAGGTGCCTTTGAGGTGGTCAGATCCATAGTGACCATCATAGTGTTTTCAATGGCTGCTTGTTTCAGGATTGTTTTGGGAAGGGATTGCCATGTCCTTCTCCCATTTTTGTGGTGCTAGAGATCGAATCTGGATCCTCGGAGAGTGCAGAGTAGCACTCGACCCACTGAACTAAACCCCAGCCCCCCAATTTTGTGGCTATTATATAATCCTATTTGTCTGAAATACAGATATGATAAACAGTAGCTGCCAAATTCTGATTCACAGGCTCTCTTGTTATTACCAGGTTCCTTCTACAAGACACTTCAGGGTCTGAGAAGTCCCAGGGTCACTGTAACTTGGGCAAGAGTCTCTAAAGTACAGATAAGAAGCCCAAATGCCTTACATTCACACCACCCTTTCAACTTAGCTCCACTAATAAACCTCCAGCCTTCCATTTATTGATAGCTGCTCCTGGCTATCTTTGCAGAGTTCATCAGAGGATCGTCCACACATATAGGAAGGTTTTGAAGATTATAGAAGTACTAACACAACAATTAAGACACAATTCCTTCAAGAAAATAATTCCTAACTACCAATTCAACAATTTAGCATATACATCATATTTCATTTGGAAATAACATACAAGATTGGTTCTTTATGAAAGGTATTTTGATGACTTTATGGACAAGGATAGGTAAATATTTTCTCTAATGAGCTAAGTAGTAAATATTCTAGTCTTTATGGGGTCACATTATAGCCTCTATTTATTTTTTAACCTCTGAAGACATAAGAAACATTGTCAACTAGATGGTCCCTGGGCATATTTGACCCAGAGTACACAGTCTGCCTAGCTCTGGTTTCTTGGCATGAAGGGTAACTATAGTCACAGCTGTTTATGTCTTCTTAGGAACCAAAACACACATGAGTCTCTCTTTATTACCTCCACTTGGTATAACTTGATATTGATACAATGAATGAAAATACAATCTGAAAACAGCTTCAGTTACATTCAAAGCCACACTGAAAGAGGATTCAGAAGTGTGAGATTGGTGAAGACAGAAGGGAGAACATCAACAAGGATGGCAACGTGATCGTGGCCTTAAAGGAGAAAGATCTGTCAGTAAAATGATTCCAAATGGTTCCTGGAACAGCCAATAAAGATTTTTACAAACTGAATCTGTTTATGACCCTACTAAAATTCAAATTTCATAATATTACAGAAAACTACAACTTGACACATGATTCATTTTCATTTGATGTAAGAATGACTATAGCTGCATACTCTGTTAGATAATAAACTTCATGTAGTTTCATAATTTCATTTTTATTGCTCAAAACAAAGCACACTTTGCTGCATTTATAACAAGTGCCTGGGCTCGGTGTGGTGGCCATACTCTGTAGGCAGAGACAAGGGGATGGTGTGTTTGACGCCAACCTAGGCTGGATAGCAAGACATTGCCAAAAAGAAAAATAAATTAAAATAAATTAGAAACACTAAAGAAAGAGAGAAAGAAAGAAAAGAAACAAGAAAAGAAACAAGACTTTAACCTCAACTCCAGTGGATTTATCTGTTTGGATCATCCACTGATTAGATCAATCACAGATACAGATAAATTGCTGATTAGATTAGCCCATGATGGAACTGTCTACTCAAAGTATCAAACCATCAATTAGATCAACCACTGATTGCAGAGGTCTTAGTTGGATCAACCACTGATTCAAATAAATTGCTAACCAGATTAGCCACTGATTGGATCAAGCTCTAATTGGGTTAGGCACCAACAGGATCAGCTACTGACTAGATCAGCCACCCCCAATCAGTTAGACAACTGAGTAGACACAGATCGGATCAACTATGAACTGGATCAAATCATAAATTGGATTTGACTGTGATTAGATCAATTGCAGATTAGATTGACCATTGACCTGATCAATCTCTGATTAGATCAACCACCAGTTGGCCAAACTACTGATGAGATTAGTTGCTAATTGGCACAACTGTTGATTAGATTAGCTGCTGGTTAGGAAAAAAATGATTCATTTCTCTTGTTTTCTTCCCCTCAATATCCATATATCCCAATAACAAATCTCTCCTGCAATGCCCCTCCGTAGCAGATAGTTTGTGACTTTCAGTTGAAGTAAGACTAAGGAATTTGCTGCCCTCTCCTAAAAGCTCAGAAACTGTGATGGGATTGAACCACATTCATGACCAGAATTAGCTTGCTACCTTGACCTCCAATGTATATTCTGTGCAAGACCCTAATCACATCCTAAATACTTCTTTCTCAAGTCCCTCGTGGGCACAATCTGTATACACCAAAACGGTTTTCAAAGTGATATCCCCCATGAATACAATGTCATAACAGAAAATGTCATGCCCTGAATTGCATGCTCAGCATCACTAAGATTTCCCTTGAAGTACTCATGCAGGTTCCTAAGTCTAGCAGTAAGGATTCTATTTCCTTAGTAGACATTGTACTTGCTTTGGCTAGAGACCACACTCTGAGCAGCCCACAACCAGAAGCCATTGTGTCTGCTTTTCTTCACTCAGGGTAGACATGAGGGCATAGAGAAAGTCCTTTTCACCCCGCCCCCCAAGAAACGACACATGCTCATAGAACTGGATTGGGTCATATTTCAGGAATTAGGGTTGCATTCCTTGTCAGTCTAATATCTAAACAACATATAAAAGTCAACCATTTTATGTTAAAGCATTTACCTACAGTGTTCTTCATTCTCCTTGTAGAGAATAGTTCCGGAAAGTATAGTAGTTATAAATGACAATCTCAGAAATGAAAATTTCTTATGGTAAATTAACTAACATTCTTCTCTAAGTGAGAATTTTTCCAACTTCTCCCCTTCCCCTCCTACTTCCTTTAATGACAGATTATTTTTTCCTTTGGGTCATGGATCATGAGATCACTGAATGGTCTTCATCCAACATTTTGACCGTTTTCTTGTTCAGTGCCCACTATAGGCACAGCAGGTGGAGAACCAGGAAGCCCATCACAGGCCAGTTAAATTGCAATGAGGTAAGGAACTTTGTGAAGGGTGGAAAAGTGATTTAAGATTGATTAGTCAGGAGAGACACTATTAGGCTTTGTACATTTCCTGTAACCGTCTGTCAATAGCTCAGACAATCATAAAATGGTAATTTTTTTCAAAGGGAGTAAAGTGAAATGACTTGGCAAACATTTTCTTTTCCTCTCCCTCTGCCACTTTAAAATGGAAGAATTCTGGATCCTCACTGTTAACCAAATGGCATTTACAGCTCTCAGTTGGCATGGGGCAGCTGAGAATCTAAAACGAGGAATGCTTATTCCATTTCCATTTCCATGGAAACCAGTCACCAACTGGTGAAAACAAGGTAGATCAAATTTTTTAACAAGAATGTTGAAATAATCACTGTTTTAAAACTTTTCTCTTGCATCAGGATGGACAGCATGGACTAATCTCAATAATACAGCTGTCTGTATGCATAAACAATTCCCCATGGCTTCATGGTTGCCACTCTTCTTCATGATCACAATAATTATGGTATTCTCATGAGTTTTTCTGATCATCCTTTTAAGGACAAATTACTATAAATCCAGTAAATAAGTTATATAATAAAATGTGATAATTTCAAGTCCCAGAACTCCTTTCAAAATTTATGATCACGTTCCTACTCTTCTATAGCCTCTTAGCGAATGCATGAGGGAGGAAATGTACTGATTTCCAGAGGAGTAAACCATTATCATCGTTTGGAGAAGATTTAGAAGGAGTATTCTATTTTTCAATACTTTACCATGAAAATCAGATTTTGAAAAGACCACTAAAATAGCCACTTGTTATACAGTGAAGATGATCTCTCTAGCTCTTAGATCCATTCAGCTTTTCCAAGAGAATTGCAAGGCCCCCTTCTCCCTCCTCTGCCAAAAATTTAAAAAATAAAATAAATGAAAACTAAAATAATAAAATAATCTAGGTACCATTCCTACTGTTTGCATATTTAAAAATATAAATATTCTAAAATAGGAGGAAATAATTTCTCTATCAGGATAAAACATGTCAATGATTCATTTAACATGCAGCTGTCATTAGGCAGCTCAAATATTTACATGGGGTAGTAAGGCTCTGTGTTCTGAACATTCTCACAGCAAACTACAAGTAGCTATTTTCTCACCTTTTTATATACAAGAGATATGTCCTAGTGGCAACAAGACTCGCCCAATGTTATTCCTACCACCTTTGACCTTCTTTCTCTCTATTAGATTTTCATGGTCATAACTTCCTTGCTCAGACACACGTCCTTCTTCTTAGCTTATAACCTCAATTCAGAAATATAACCAAGTTTATTGCCCATCTCATTAATTCTAATTTCTTCATATTATTAAAAGAATGCAAAAGTGTCTGACCTCAAATGCCATCATTTTTTGAGTATGTGCAACTTATGATTCTTATTTCTACTTTTTAAAAATCTTAAGCTGTTACGGTAACAGCTAAATACTAAATCTAAAATCCCTTCTGATTTATCTCCTGTTTTCTTTTGCTTTTTTTTTTTTTTTTTGCGGTACTGGGGGTTGAACCCAGGGCCTCGCACTTGCATGCTTTGCAAGTGCTGGACCACTGAGCTGCATTCTAGCCCTTTCTTTTTTTCTTTTACTTTTTGAGACAGGGTTTCACTAGGTTACACAGACTGCCTCTGGTCTCAAACTTTCGATCCTCCTGCCTCTGCCTTCTGAGCCACTGGGTTTGTAGGTGGGTGCCACTGTGCCCAGCTTGTCTCCCCTTTTCTACTTAAGACTACTTAAGGGGCTTAAATTTAAGTTTTAAGACCAACATATCTGATCAATAAATAAAAATGCAACAATAATAAGAAAGTTGATAAAAGCCAGCATGGTGGTGCACCCCTGAAATCTCAGTGACTCTGGAAGTGGAGGCAGAAGGATTAAAGGTTGGAGGCCACAGACAATCTGCATAATGTACCAAGACCTTGACTTAAAATAAAAAATGGGCTGGGGGTGTGCAGTCCAGTGGTAGAATATTTGCAAATTATGGGCAAGATTTTGGGTTCAAAACCCAAGTACCTAAAGGAAGAAAAAAATCTTATACATAAATTGATATACAAAAAATGCACAATTAAACTTAGTGAGGAAGGGTATATAGAGGAGAAAGGAGGGAGTAGCAATAGGGGAGGGAGGAGTTGTAGAAGGAGAAAGTATTGGAGGGAAGTGAAGATTGTGGAAGGTGGGATGGAGAAATGAATAGGGACAGGATGATCTCAATGTAAACAGGACAACTTAATGAGTACATTGGAAAAACAGGGGAGTATAGCCCAAATAGGTCTTTGAGTTTTACTACATATTCACCATAAGGCTCCACAAACATTGTGGGCTGATGAAAATGTTGTCATTTAATTTACTAATTATCATTTACTAATGTTCATTTAATATTCATGATAATAATTACCATTTACTAATAAGGGAGAAAAAGAGAAAAAATAACCTAAGTACCACAAAAGAAAAGAAAAAAAGAGAGAGAGAGAAAAGAAAGAAAATTGATAAAGATGCAAAAACTACTCAGTCAAAGCACATTTTTTTTTTGGCAGTGTTGGTGGTGGAACACAGAGCCTCTGTGAGATAAGCCAGGTGACTGCTCTACCATTGACAAGGACCACAACACATCTGATTTCATTAAAAAAAAAGTCCTTAATTATATTTAGTTGAGAGGGAGTAAGGGCAGGAAGAAGAGAGAGAAAGAGAGAGAGAAAGGGAGGAAGGTAGGGAGAGGGAGAAATTCATTTTGGCTAGAATTCAAACCTCTCAATGAATTACTATAAAAATTTTACTAATCAGTAATTACATGTATAAGGCCCATTTCCACATTTCATCATAAAATTACTGAGTGAAAAATATGTTTCGAAGCTTATGCCACTGATTTTCCTCCTTTATTTCAGGGAAGTCCAGCACATAAAACCAGAAACCCCAAATCCCTCCAACCAAAGGTTAATTAATTCATGATTTCCTTTCAGGTGCCTAAGAATAAGAATCAATCAATATTAATGAACTCAGCCCCAGGAAACACACAACATTTTCTTTCTATATAATTTGAAGCCCTTTTTTCAAAGCCTAAATGGAAGTCTGTCTTTTAATATATGAAAATCTGTTGAAAATGCATTTCTTTCCAATCTTATACCCCTACATATTTGCCAACCCTCTTGCAAAAGACAAACTCAAGATTAACGTGGTTTAAAACCTCACTCTCGGGCAGGCGTGGTGGCACATGCCTTTAATCCCAGCACTCAGAAGTTGAAGTTGGAAGAATCATGACTTCGAGGCCAGCCTGGGCTACACAGATCTGTCTCAAAAAACAAAACAATCCCCCCCCCCAAAAAAAAAAAAAAACCTCTCACTCTTTTCATTTTATTAATGTTATCTAGAGTTCAGCCTGCAGCCATAGACTGTGGCGTTGGATCCTGTCAGATCTCAGAAGCTAAGCAGGGTTGGGCCTGGTTAGTACTTGGATGGGAGACCACCTGGGAACACCAGGTACTGTAGGCTTGGGAGAAGGACCCGGCAACCCACTCCCGAATAAACAATCCACCATTCAAAACCGTATGAATAGGAGAGAACACTGACAACAGTGTTTCACATTGTACATAAGGTCTCTACGAGTTGGACACCGACTTGATGGCACCTAACAACAACATCTACAGTCTAACCCCTCTAAACCTGTTGTCACAGTCCCTTCTGAGTAGACATACTGCAGGGGAAGAGATTATAGGCCATTTCTATGCATCTTCATCACAAGCATATAAAGGAACATCAAGAACTGATTGTGCTAATTGCAATACTTTCTGTTACTGTTGTCATTAGGTACCATCAAGTCAGATCCAACTCATAGTGACCCTAAGTACAGCAGAACGAAATATTACCCAACACTGTGCCATGCACATGATCTTTTCATGTTTGAGCCCAATGTTGCAGCCACTATGTTTCTTCTCATTTTGAATCATGCTACATCAGCAAATGGAGGTCCCAGGGGTTTTACTCCATTCTCATCATTAGGTTGATTCTACTTTGAGGAGGCAACTCTTCCGCAGTTGTTTTCTGAATGGCTTCCAGCCTGGAGGACTCATTTTCTGGCATTATATTTGACAATGCTTCTCTGCTATTCATAGAGTTTTCAATGGCTAATTGTTTCAGGAATGAGTTGTTGGGCCCTGCTCCCTAGTCTGTAAATTCATCTGAAACCTATATACTATGGGTGGCCCTGCTGAAATACTGGTGGCATAGCTTTCAGCATCATAGCAACACACAAGCCCCACAGCATGACCAGCTGACAGACAAGAAGA
The DNA here is from genome assembly GCA_007922755.1 of Pedetes capensis. Classification (NCBI taxonomy): domain Eukaryota; kingdom Metazoa; phylum Chordata; class Mammalia; order Rodentia; family Pedetidae; genus Pedetes; species Pedetes capensis. The sequence goes on along the minus strand of VMDO01007745.1, from coordinate 24,152 downwards.
GGAGTACTTTATGTAAGAATTTGTGAATAAACTGATGATAGTGGATAGTTGGGGATGGGCATGCTTTATTTTCCTTCCACTAGTGAGAGGTTGAACCTAGGGTCTCGTACATGCTTAGGCAAGTGCTCCATCACCGAGCTGAACCCCATCCCTTTACTTTTTATTTTGAGACAGTGTCCTGCTAAGTTGTGCAGGCTGCCTCTGGCCTCTAACTCACAATCCTCCTGTCTCAGCCTCCAGAGTACCTGGGATTACAGGTGTGAAATATGGTGCCCAGCTGGGGGTGTTTCTTAATTCTACCTAGGGAAAAATTGGCAAGAGGTAAGTATTTAAGAATAAATCAGGATGGCAGATTAGAAGCAGTCTTCCTGTAAGTCTGTGAGTGAAAATTCCAATAATAGCAAAGGAGAAGCTGAAATTCCAGGAGAAAAACAAAATAGAGAATGCAATAGAGGATACAGTAAAGGTGCTAACTGAATTTACACAGCAAAAGAGGTTTTAGAACAGAAAAAACAAGAGTTAGTAGTAACTTCCACAGAGGTCAGTGTTGGGGAAAAAAAAAAATCCACTTTAACATTTCTCCAAACTCAGAGGAACACAACAAAGGACTACCCTCCTTCAAAGAAGCAGAAACCCTAAAACTGACCCACTGGGGAGGGAGGAGTGGGGACTGAGTGCACACCAGAGAGCCAAGGGGCACAAATCCTCAGGCTCCACAAAACACTCACTGAGGGGAAGTGACACCTGATGTACTTCTTCTTGTTGTTGGGTGCTGTTGATTCAGGTGCAACTCATAGGGACCCTATGTACAATAGAACGAAACACTCCCCGACACTGTGCCAGGCACATGATCGTTTTAATGGTTTACCCCATTGTTGTAGCCAGTGTGTCAATCCATTTAGTTCAGGGTCTTCCTTTTTTTGACCTGCCGTTCTCCCAAACAGGAAGTCCTTCTCTAGAGATTGGTCCTGCCTGACAACCTGTCCAATGCAGAGAAAATAAGGAACTGTGACCAAAGTTTGTAAACTTAACTTTGGTGGTGGCTGCAGCCCCAGGGGCAGAAGTGCCTGGTGGGTGTAACTGCTGAGAAATTAGGGAAGTTCACTCACTTTTTCAACTTGACTTGGGTGGTGCCCACGCATGGCCAAAACAAAGGCGGCAACAGTGGTGTCTGAATGTCTGAAGTGCATACGTGCAGAGATACTAGGGGAGTGTACCCATACTTTATAAACTCAACTTTGATGATGGCCTAGAGCCATATGGACAGCATGGGCCTGAGGAGGTACCTGCTGAGAAATTAGGACAATGTGCCTGCAGTTTGTAAGCTTGCATTTGGTGGCAGTAGGGGGACTGCTGTGAATCATGCTAACATCTAGTCAGCAAGTGGGACTTCCTAGGCAGGTCTTGGTTGGTAGACAACTAGAAGGGACTGCTTGGCCGCAGACAGGCATATAGATGCACAGATCTAGATCTTTCTTTCTTTCTTTCGTTCTTTCATTCTTTCTTTCATCCATCTCTCTCTTTCTTCCTTTAAATTTTCTTCTTCTTCTGACTTTTTGGTTTTCAAATTTTTTGTATTTTTTCCTTCTAGGTTATTATAGTTATTTGACTATAACATTTTCAATATTAGTTGAATCCAAATTTATTTGCTAAAATAAAAAAGAGTTTTTTTATGTTTGTATTTGTTTTACCTCTTGCAATGGTTATATAATCATGTATATTATTTTCTACAATGTACAAATAGATTTGTATTTTCATCTGCTCTTTTCTTGCCTACTCTCTAACACTCTCCTTTCTGCATGCTCTTTTCCCTTTCCCCTATCAAATCCTATTATTCCTCTTCCCCCAACCTTCTCGCCTGATTTTCACCCTTCTGATATTGATATCTTTACCACAATTAATTTCTACCATAAAAACTTAGTCTATACTATCCCTACCAGTTCCTTTCCTAAGGAAATTGCTTAACTATTAGTGTGCTTCAGATTATTTTAATTGTGATTATAAATCTAGTTTTGGTTGGACTCATTATTATAACAACAGGTTGTTTTGTCCTCTGCAAGTGATATGAGGGCTCATGACCTTAAGAGAAGACTAAACACCAAGAAGACCCTCAAGTAAAACAGGAAGAGGACCATCCTAAGAGATAAAAAGAATAAAGAAATATAAGAAATATGGAAAAGCAGGATGATGAGATCCTCCAAACAACTATAACTCCTCAATAACTGAAACCAATGATGCTTAAATGTTTGAAATGCCAAAGAATTCAAAAATCTACTTATAAAAATGATAAGTAATCTTAAAACACAAATAAAGAGATGAATGAAATGACTATGTCAATTCAGGTACCTGACAAAAAGCCAACTTAGAAGAAAAATTCAGTAATGAAATTGAGATCTTGAAGAAAAATCAAACAGAAATGTTGCAAATGAAAAACACAATAAACTAAATAAAAATCACAGTAGAAAGTAATACTAGCAGATTGGATCAAACAGAAGAAAGAATAGTAGGGATGAAAAACAAAATAGTAGAAATACAACACTCAGACAATGACAGATTAAAAAAAGGAATACTATCACCACTTCTGAGATCTATAGGATAAGACCAAGAAATACACCTTAGAATCCATGGCGAAGAGGTCAAGATTAAAGCTAAAGGCATAGAAAATCTATTCAATGAAATAATAGCAGAAAACTTCCTAACTCTAGAAGAAACAGACAAGCAAAAAATGGAGGCATTCAGAATCCCATACTAGTATGACCAGAAAAGATCCTCTCCATGTCACTTTATAGTTGGAATGCTAAAACTACAAAGAAACTAATTTGAAGGCTGCAAGATAAAAATGCCAGCTCACTTACAAAGGCAAATCCATCAGAATAATGTCACACCTCTTGCTGTAACCCTAAAAGCCAGGGAAGCATAGAATGATATATTTCAAGCCCTGAAAACAAGTAACTGTCAACCAATACTAATATATTTAACAATATTATCTTTCTAAATGGTTGTTATTGTTAGATGTCATCAAGTTGGGTCCAACTGATAGTGAGCCTATGTACAACAGAATAAAACACTACCCAACACTGTGCTATGCTCAGCACTATGTCAGTTTTCTCTGCTATTCATAGGGTTTTCCATGGCTGATTGTTTTGGGAGTGGATTGCTGGGTTCTTCTCCCAAGCCTATAGTACCTGGTGTTCCCAGGCGGTCTCCTATCCAAGTACTAACCAGGCCAGACCCTGCTTAGCTTCTGAGATCAGATAGAATCAGATATCGGGATGGTGTAAATGGAGAAATAAAGACCTTCCAAAATAAACACAGACTTACACAATTCATGACCACTAGACAAGCATTCCAGGAGATACTTACAGTAATCCCACTTGCAGAGGAAGAAGAAAAACACAGGAGAATTCAGGAATAAATAAATCCCATGAAAGGGACACATGAACAAATGAGAGCTAATAATGAAGCAAGGCTGTCTAATTTAGTAAAGCAGAAAATCCCAATATGCACAGGGGAGAAAGTAAGGAATAATCAACACTCAAACCAACTAAAAAAACAACCAGTAAAATTACACCAAACACCAAATTCCTCTCAACAATGATCCTAAATATAAATGGCCTTAATAGTCCACTTAAAAGACACATATTAGCTGATTGGATTAAGAAAGGAGACCCAATTATTTGCTGTCTTCAAGTGACATACATCACTTAAAATGATGCATGCAGAATGAAAATGAAAGGATAAAAGATGATTTACTAAGAATGAGGAAGCCAAAATAAAATAAAAGGTTGGGATTGATATACTGATATCTGACAAAGCTGACCTCAGCACAAAATCAGTTCAGAGGAGAAAAATGTCACTACATATTTATAAGGGGAACAAATAATCAAGAAGACATAACAATTATAAATATTTATGCACTGAACACTCACCACATTTAATTTCATAAAATGATCATTACTGGTTTTAAAGGAACAGATAGGTCCATATACAATAATAATGACTGACTTCAATGCCATACTTTCATCAATAGACAGATCATCCAAACAAAAAATCAACAAAAAAACTTTAGAGTTAAACAACACCATAGAGCAACTTAACAGACATCTACAGAGTATTTCATTCAACACATGCAGAGTGAACATTCTTCTTAGCACTACATAGAACTTCTTCTAAACAGACCATATTTTATCCCACAAAACTAGCCTTAACAAATACAAAAAATTGAAATCATTCCTTGTGTATTATCAGATCACAATGGAATAAACCTACAAATCAATAGCAAAAGAAATTACAAAATTGTTAAAAATACATAGAAATTGAACAACACACTTTTGAACAATTAACAGGTCATTGAAATATCAGAGAGGAAATTTAAAAATTCCAGGAATCAACTGAAAATGAAAACACAACTTACCAGAACATTTGTGATACAGGAAAGGCAGTTCAATGAGGGAAATTCATAGTTATGATTGCTTTCATCAAAAAATCACAGAACACTCATATAATGATACATCTTATGGCATTAGAAAAACAGCAAGCAGCCAATTCTCAAACTAGCAGACAAAAAGAAATAATAAAGATCAAGGCAGAAATCAATGAAGTGGAATCTAATAGAACAATATAAAAAAAAATCAATGAAACTAATAGTTGGTTTTTTGCAAAGGTAAACAAGATTGACAAGCTCTTAGCCAAACTAACCAAAAGAAAGAGAGATAATATCCAAATTAATTTAGAGATGTAATAAGATAACAATGAAATACAGAGGATCATCATGGATTACTTTGTGAACTTGTACTTCCCAAAAAAGGATAATATGGAAGAAATGGTCAAATTCCTTAACATATATTACTTGCCAAAATTAACTCTGTTGTTGTTGTTGTTAGGTGCTGTTGAGTCGGTATCCAACTCATAGCAACCCTCTGTACAACAGGGGAAACACTATTTTCAGTGCTTCTCTGCTGTTCATAGGGTTTTCAATGGCAGATTGATTTTTGGGAGGGGGTTGCCAGGTCCTTCTCCCAAGCCTACAGCTTCTGGTGTTCCCAGGCAGTCTCCCATCCAGGTACTAACCAGGCCCGACCCTGCTTAGTTTCCGAGATCTGACAGGATCGGATGCCACAGGGCTATGGCTGCAAGCTCAAAATTAACTCTAGAGGATATAAATAATTTAAACAGACTTATAACAAGTGAAGAAATTGAGGCAATAATAAGAAGCTCCCAACAAAGTACAGCCCTGGTCCTCATAAGGTCACAGCCAAATTCTACCAAACCCATAAAGAATAAATACCAATCCTCCTCAAACTGTTTTGGAAAGAATACTCCCAAACTCATTCTATGAAGTCAGTATCAACCCCATATAAGGACACAATACACAAAAATGAAAACTAGAAACCAATTTTTCTGATGAATGTAGACCAAAAATCTTCAGTAAAATACTTACAAACCTTATAGAGCAATACATAAAAAAGATCATACACCAAGATGAAGTGTGCTTCACTCTACTGATGCAAGACTGGTTCAACAAACACAAATCTATACATGTCATACAACACATCAGTAGACTCAGAGACAGAAATCACATGATCACTTCAATAGATGAAGAAAAAGCCTCAAAGTTCAACATCCCTTCATGATAAAAGTACTGAAGAACTGGGAATAGAAGGAATATACCTCAACATGAAAAAAGCTATATACAGCAAACCTATAGCCAACATTATATCAAGTGGAGAAATACTGAAAATATTCAAGGCGAGGGAAAAAAGTAAAAGGGATACAAATAGGGAAGGACGAAATAAAATTATCTCTATTTGCAGACAACATGATCACTTACTTAAAAGACTCTAGAGACTCCACTGGAAAACTCTTAGTTCTTATAACTACCTTCAGCAAAGTACAGGATACAAAATCAATATTCAAAAATCAGTAGCATTTCTATATTTTAATAACAAACATGGTGAGAAAGAAGTCAAAACAGCAAACTCATTCTTAATAGCCTCATATATATGTATATACACATATATACACACACAAATATATAATCTCGCAATAGCCTCATACACACACACACACACACACACACACACACGCAAATAAATCTAACCAAGGAACTTAAAACCTCTACAATGAAAACTTTAAAATACCAAAGAAATAAATTGAAGAGTATGCTAGAAGATGGAAAGACCTCTCTTGCTAATGGATCAAGAGAATTAATATTGTGAAAGTGGCTATACTACCAAAAGTGATATACTGAGTCTACAGAATCCCCACCAAAGTCCCAAAGATATACTTCACAGTAAATAGAAAAAATAATCCTAAAATACACATTGTTGTTGTTGTTATGTGCCGTCGAGTCGTGTCCAACTCATAGCGACCTTCATAGGGTTTTCAATGGCTGATTGTTTCAGGATTGTCTTGGGAGTGGGTTGCCACATCCTTCTCCTGTTTTTGTGGTGCTGGGAATCAAACTCAGGATCTCAGAGACTGGAGAGCAGCACTCTACCAACTGAGCTAAATCCCAGCCCAAAATACACATAGAAGCATAAAATACCCCAAATAGCCAAAAGAACGCTAAGCGGGAAGCATCATAATACCTGACATCACATTATATTACAGGGCCATAGTAACAAAAATAGCTTGGTACTGACACTAAAACAGGAATGAAGATCAATGGAATAGAAAATAAGATCCAGCAATAAACTCATGCAGCTTCATCCATCTGATCTTAGAAAAAGGTGCCAAAAACCTACATTGTATATAGGATAGCCTTTTCAACAAATGATGCTATGAAAACTGGATATCCACATGTATAAGGATGAAAGTAGATCTCTCATCCTGTACAAAAAGCAATTCAAAATAGATCAAAGATCTTAATGTAAACAGCAGAAATGTTGAAATGAGTAGAAGAAAATGTAAGGAACATACTTCAACACATCGTCATAAAGTAAAAAATAAATAAATACATATTCAATACCCAGGGAACTTTTTCTTTTTCTGTTGTTAAAATGTTTATTTCTTTAGAGTCATTTAAGACAAGTAGACAAACTAAAATAACCACAAGAACAACAAGAAAATATGAGAAACAGCAGTTAAGGTACTTTCACACAGTAATTCAAAATATTACAATAATAACAAAGTAAAGTCACTTCAAAGGGGCTGGGATTTAGCTCAGTTGGTAGAGCGCTGCACTGCAGTCTCTGGGGTCCCGAGTTTAATTCCTAGCACTGCAAAAATGGAAGAAGGTCCTGGCAATCCACTCCCAAAGCAATCCCCAAACAGTCAGCCATTGAAAACCCTATGAAGGTCGCTATGAGTCGGATACTGACTCAACGGCACTTAACAACAACAACAACAACAACAAAAGTCACTTCAAACTTACTTCTGTCATAGATTTTAGATTCTTCAACATAAAACTTGACTATGGCCTTTCTTTTTCCTTTATTTTCTCAAAAAGTGAAAAGGGAGCAGGGAGTGGTCCTGCCCCAGAGCAGGGATACAGCAATACTCTTCTTCCAACTAGGTTAAATTAGTAATCATTGTAACACGCAACAAGATATTATCTTATACTGAAGAATCCCCAAGCATGGTAGAATAATGTTGTTGTTGTTTTTAAGTGCGCTTGAGTTGGTGTCCAACTCATAGCGACCCTATTTACAACAGGAGAAACACTATTGTCAGTGCTTCTCTGCTGTTTGTTCATAGGGTTTTCAATGGCTGATTGTTTTGGGAGTGGGCTGCCAGGTCCTTTTCCCAGTAGAATAATGACATCCACTTATTGAGTGCCTACTACTCACAAGTCTGTAGCATGAATGAAATATGCTGTAAAAAACAAAAATCAAAAAACAAAATCTAGTTTAAACTAGAGTATATTACAGCAAGTGTTAAATGGTTAAGCCAAAGAGTTATTAAGCATATTCAAAATTCTTTGCGTGGTGCTTGGGTTTAGCTCAGCTGGTAGAGTGCTTCTCTGCACTCTGAGTCTCTGGCTTCAATCCCCAGCATGTCATAAAACAGAAGGACTGGACAGCCCACTCCCAAAACAGTCAACTACTAAAAACTCTATGAATAGCAGAAAAGCACTGACATAGTGTTGGGCATGGCACATGGCCGAAGAGTGTTTTTTCCTGTTGTAGACATTGGGCCTGACTGGACAGCACCTAACACCTAACAACAACTACAAAAAATTCTTTGCATACACCTAAACAGTTTGGACTTGGTTATGAGAGGTTTTGTTGGATCATAAATGTCCCCAATAGGCCACATGTTGAAGGATTGGCCAACAGCCTGTGGTGCTATTAGGAGGTGGTGGAACCTTCAGGAGATGGAGCCTAGAATAAGGAAGTTAAGCCACTGAGTATGTGCTCTTGAAAGGGATACAAAGGCAATGGGCCCAAGCAACCATGGATGGAAACCTCTGAAACCATGAATCCAAATAAATCTTCCCTCCTTTAAGTTGTTTATTTCAGGTATTTTGTTTCAGTGACACAAAGCTGACTAACAGGTTTGAAGATAGAGGGAAAACATGTTCAGATTTGAATTTTAGATAATGATGAAGTGTCAGGGAAAATATTAAATTTCTGGCTTTTCCCCTTTACAAATAAGAAAAACCCATGACCTCTGGTCAAGGTGGCTGCTTGAAAACAGATACTATATGACTGGGAAATACAAAAGTGATAGGACTGTCATGGGGAAATCACTTCAAGGCATAGGCAAGGACTTTATGAACATAATTCCAATAGCACAGGGAACAATAGAAAGAATTGATCGATGGGATTGAATGAAATTAAACACTTTTGCACAGCAAAGGACACAATGACCAGAGTGACGAGATAGCCTACAGAATGGGAGAAAATATTTTTCAGCTATATATCAGACAGGTAGAATATATGAAGAGCTCAAAAAATTAAACACCAAAAAAACAAAGAATCCAATCAAAAAACAGGCAAAAGAACTGAACAAAGACTTCTCAAAAGAAGAAATACCAATGGTCAATGATCATATGAAAAAATGTTCAACATCCTTAGCCATCAGGGAAATGAAAATAAAAAAAAAAACCTGAGATACCATCTCACCCCAGTCAGAACAACTACAATAAAAAAAAAAAAACAGCAACAAATGCTGGCATGAAGGAGGGGAGAAAGGAACAATACTACACTGCTGGCAGGAATGCAGATTGATGCAGCTACTATGGAAATCAGAATGAAGGTTCCTCAAGAACCTAAAAGTAGAACTACCATATGACCCATCTGTACCACTCCTGGGTAAACAGCAGAAGGACTACAAATCAATATACCACAGAAACACATGCTCACCCACATTCATTGTGGTGTTATTCACAGTAGCCAAGACACGGAACAATGTTCGTGTTCATCATCAGATGAAATTATGGTACATATACCTCATGGAGTATTACTCAGTCATAAAGAAAGGCAAAACTATAGCATTTTCTGGAAAATGGATGGAACTGGAGATCTTCATGTTAAGTGAAATAAAACAGACTAAGAAAGATAAACATCACGTTTTTTCCTGATATGTGGAAGCTAAATTTCAATACATATTCAATATTAAATCATATAGGTCATGAAAGTAGAAGGGGGTTATGTAGGGCATGATAATAGACCAAAGAAAAGGGGGAGGGGCAAGAAGACAGAAAAATAGGAGGAAGGAAATAAAATATCACATACGTTGCCCATTAGGCAAAACTGGGACGCATACAGATAGATAAAGACACAAGACATGCAAGTTGTAGTGGGACCATTGGAGCATAGGGAGGGGCCACTGGATTGAGTCACAAGAGAGGAATGGGGGAGATCAACACAAGCAATGTACAATGAAATACACGTATGATAATGTCATAAGAAGAACCACTATGTTGTATATTAAAAATTACTAATAAGAAAAAGAAAAATGCAACTGGCTAAGAAAAATGATATCTTTTGTTCCAAAGCTTATAAGGAGATGCTAATGCTAAAGTACTGTCATTCATGACAGACATTGCTTCAGCATCAATTATTTCCTTTGATAAGGCATTTTTCAAGACTGTAGTCAAAAGCTAGTCTCCAGAAGTCTCTCCAGAAGACTTACAGTGATAACTTCTCTCCACCACATTCCTACAGCTAGTAACACTGACTTTACAATTGCTTTGTTTCACATAAAAAGAACTTCTTATTTCAAATACAGTTCTAAGAGGAATTTCACTGTGTAATAAAGATTTTTAGATAGATTGCAAAGTAGGGTTTTTAAAATGGATGTGGTTTGGTTGAGGAAGAGGAAAACATACATATTCCATCCAGCCTTCTGAGCTACACTTGGACAACCTGTGTGATCCAACAACATGTGAGATCCATCAACAGACTCTAGAGTGGCTTTATAAAACACTTGGAAAACAAATGGTTTCTAAAACATATCCTATAGTTTAAGTTCAATGAATTGCATTAGTTGAGGGACAAATAAACGTAAATTTCTACATATTGTAAGTATATCATTGGTTTGATTTTTCAAATGTAACTGAAGTAGGGCTATCCTCCTAGTGGTATTCAAAAAGTCTTCTCTGAAGGAAACATTATGCCATTAAATAAGCATTATATTCTCATGCAGTGACTACAATTGTTTCCATGCATTAAAAATTGTCTATGGCTTCTGAACACTATTTTTACCAACAAGCATCTAGTATTCTGCTTGAACTTATAATGTATTAGACGATTTAAGGAGCATGAGTTTGGAAGTCCAATTCACCTTCATAAGCTTTGTGAACCTGCCTCAACTTTACTTTCTTCCTCTGGAAAGAGAGACTACTGACAAAGACATCTAATTTCAGGTTCTTCGGTATAACTGAGTTAAGTAGAAAAGTAATTTATTAAAAGGATATTGGAAAGCTCAAAATAGTTGGGAACACTGAATAACAAGGTGGACACAAAAAATTAGGAAAAACACAGTGGATCTATAAGGAAATATCTAGAGAAGAAGACAGAGAATACAAGTGAGTGAGAGTTTGCCTGGTCTCCGATCCTATTTTACAGTTGAATATTCTTTATCAGAAGCCCTTAGAACAAACAAGTGTTACAGATTTTGTATTTTTTTCTTTTGGTTTTAAAATTTGTATGCATAAAATGAGATATTTTAGGGATGAGACTCAAGTCTAAAAACAAAATGTATTTATATTTCACAGACACCTTATATCCATAGCCTGAAATTAATTTTATACAATATTTTTAATAATTTTCTGTATGAAACTGTTTCATGGTGTGGAATTTCCTACTCGTGGCATTATGTTAGAGTTCAAAAAGTTTAGGATTTTGTAGCACTTCAGGTTTCAGAATTTCCGATTAGGCATACTCAACCTACAGCAGGTGCTATTGATTTTTAGAATCTAGAGCACATGAAATTCACTAGACCACAGCAAGGTAAGCTAATGGACTGAGTAGTTTTCAGCATTTTTAGCTGCCATATTGGAGAGTGGTCTTTGGCCTCCACCAAGACTCATAAGCAGAAAGTTCCTTATACATAAAAAATAATTCACATGTTGGAAAAGTAGAGCAATAATCTATTCTACCTATGAGGCATGAATTTTACCTGGCATGTGAGGATATATGTAAAAGTACTTTGTGAACTATAAAGTTCTAGATACATTATTATTCTTGGTACCTGGGGCTTTCATGTTTGAGAAGGTGAGATCATCTAAAATGGGTTGGAAGGATGAATGCTATTCAAAGGAACCAGAGACCTCCTTTTTTTTTTTTCCCCAGTCATGAAAAACACATGATCACCCTTAACTCTGTTTAGGCTTTGCTGAGTTCATAGCCCAAGGCAAAAACAGCCAAGGTGTCTTTGAGGGATAAAGTTATTCTCTACACCCCCACTCAAATCACATACTAAGCTTCTCAGACCTACAGAACTGCTCACAGGAATGTCAAACAAGCAGCTGGTGCAGATTAAGTTTTAAAAATTATTATAATGACAGGACAATAACTTTTCAAGTACCACCATGTGATGTTTGTCCACGTGTCAGCATAGATCTGCTTTTATATGGTACTGCTCACTATATTCTCCCAGTATAGAAAGGGAATATTCAGTTTTATTCAACAGCTAAAAACTTGGACCCAGAGAGTGGGGTCGTTGCTGTGCAGAATCTTAACCCTGTGGTTCATAAGGCTTTGGAACTTGTCTCCTGGAGGAGTCAGGAAGAGTTTGGAGATGCAGGCAAGATAAGCCCTGGAGGGTGTGAAGGGCAGTTCTGGCAGGAGTAAGGAAGCCACTGAGGACAGAATGCAGGAGGGGCTCACAGGATCTTAGAGAAAAATGAGGCCTCTATGGTGTCCCCTGAGGAGATCCTCCGAAGGAATGATGTGGGAAGCACTGCAGATGGAGCAATGGAGACCCCAGGATGTTGGAGATGGCAGCATTGTGAAACATCTGCCAAGAATAGCTCCTGGCAAATCTGGAGCCCACTCAGAAGTGCCATTTATGCTATAAATGCCAGGGTCACAGGGACAGAGCCATGTAAGCCTGTTTGAGGTCAAATGATGCCCGAGAATGTCACATGTGCCAGATGCCAGATTTGAAACAACAGGTTTTGTTTGTCCACCAGGACTTCAGTCTTCCTTTCTGTGGCCCCTCACCTCCTTTTTGGGATAGGAAGGCTTCCTTCGTGCCACTGTATGTCAGCAGTATGTAACGTGTGTTTGTTTTACAGGGCCTGCAGCTAAGTTTGCTTTGAGTCTCAGTGGAGATTTGGACTTGGCCTTTTGGACAGAGTTGAGATTGTTAAAACTTTGGGGATTCTTGAAGAGGGACTGAATACATTTTGCATTATGATCTGGCCATGACCTATAGGGGCCAGAGGTGGAGTGTCATTGTTTGGATCTAAAATATCCCCCAAAGGTTTGGTCCCCAGCTGGTGGTGGTCCTGGGAAGTTGTGGAACTTTGGGAGACAGGCACAGCTTGGCAGAAGTGAGTCACTGGGGTCGTACCCTTGCGGGTTTTATCCCAGTCTTGTGGCTCCATGTTCTCTGACTCCTGTCCCACGGTGCTGTGAAGTGGTCTATGACAAACCTGTCTGCCTGACTGGATGCCTGCCTCGACATCACGCTTGCTGTCATTATGGACTAATCTCTTAGGTATGAGCTTCCAATAAACCTTTCCCCCCATAGGCTTCTTTTGGACTTTTTTTTTTTCTTTTTCTTCTACAGTGACAACAGCTGACTAATGAAGCTAATCTAGCAGTTACTTGGGCCTCTCTCCCCTCTATATATTTTCTTTTTTCACTCCAAATATGTCTTAGAAATCTATGAATGTGTACTATCTTTATAGGTTTCAAAAACTTATAAATCTTTTAAGAAAACCATTATGGGAATTTAAGATATGGGTGTCATCCTTAACAAAGTTCTTTTTAGCATAACATCTCCCTAACAAAAGACAAGGAAAAAACAACAAAAAAGATACATGAAGAGAAATAGGTATTTTGTTTCAACCAGGATGAATTAAACATGAGTTAGTATTACCGATAATTGAAATATACTTAACAGTGGGAATTCTAAAAGAACCTCACAGAAACACACAAGAAAACTGGATGAACATAAATAGAAAGGATTGATATTTTAAAAAGTACCTACAAAGAAAATATGAGTGAAAGAATATCAATATAATCTGCAGTGGCTTACTCAAATAACTCCTCATACTTGCATCTGTGCTACAAATATTTCAAAAATTTGGAAAAACATACAAATAGCCCAGTAAAATGGGTACTGCTCTTACACATTCATATTGCTGATTGTGGTTCCACCATAACAATGTCACCAAGATTTCTCCCTGAAGAGGGCTATGTAATTTAGTACTAATTCAGTCTATGAACGAATTAAGACATAGTCACTAAGGCATCTCTATAGTGGGAAACACTAAAGTCACAATGAAAGGGGCCTCTATTGTCCCATGGATTGTGTGCTTCCAAGGGTAGATGATAAGGCAAATGCATGATAAGACAATTTAGCAGAGCTACTTCTGAGAGTGTTCCTGACTTTGGGGACCTTTTTTTTTTGCCTCCTTTTGAATTAGATTTCAACAAAATTGAGTACCATATTTTTTGATCTCTTCAATTCAAACTCCAGTTCTAGTTGCTTCTTGGCCTTTTGGGTAAGATCAAGTGCAAAACCCAGTTCCTCTCAGATGCACCATTGCCCAATTTTCCCCATTACTCCATATGATGCAAGAATTCGGTAGATAAAAAATAGCAAAACACAATCAGGTGTTTTTATCTTAAATATAGATCAACAATTTCCTACTGCTTTGGAAAGCATTAAAGGGACTTATCCCTTGTCATTCCTTTAGGAATGAAAATAATATAAATTTTATGAATCTCTGAGATCTAAAAAAGTTAACATAATTGCAACTGCTGTCTAATGTGAATTCCAACTAGATCACCTAGTATAGACAATATTTAACTGATGTCAAGAGTGGGTCAATTGTTGGAGACAAATGTATGCTTCTTTCTCACCAGGATGACAACATAATACTAATGCCTATAGGAAGATCTCAATATCAAGATGGTGGGGAAAAAAAAGGGATATGAGACAATCTGATACGTGGGGGCAGAAGGGACGAGAGAAAATAAGATTCTATATGTGGTAACTGAGACAGGCATAGGAGGGGGTCTGATCCTATGAGGATGAACCTCAGAAGAAGGGAATGCCAACCAAGAGCAAGAAGGTCATTCAAAATCTGTAACAGTCAGCTAATCTCAGCCCAGGATGTCACCACAAGGTATTTTATCTGCAATTCATGCAAATTCAAATGCATCTACTAGCATATGTAAATTATATGCAGATGGTATATGGATATCTAAAAATAGGAAGAGGTAAACTCTTGTAACCAAGGTCATTCTTTTCTAAAATTCATGAGAGGGGTTTCAGGAGAATTTTCAGGAAAATCACAGGTAGCCTATTCCTCTCCTCAAGTCCTTGCCATAATTCCCCAAAGTTGGCCACATCCTCCAGATCTCATCCCCTCCTAGAAAAAGAGAAGGTTTCTTATTCCCATAGGCTCTTCTATGGGGCTGGGGTTTAGCTCAGTTGGTAGAGTGCTGCTCTGCACTCTCTGAGGCCCTGGGTCGATCGTCAGCACCACAAAAATGGGAGAAGGACCTGGCAGTCCACTTCCAAAACAATCAGACATTGAAAACCCTGTAAACAGCAGAGAAGCACTGACATAGTGTCAGGCATGGCACAGTGTCTGGGAGTGTTTTGCTCTGTTGTACATAGAGTCACTGTGAGTTGGACCTGATTTGAAGCACCTAACAACAATAACAACAACAACAACAGCTCTTCTTGGGCTCAGTCCTCTCCTCCCACAGAGAATCTTTGTTTCATAGCCCATATTCTTGGGCTCTGACAAAGGTCATCACTTAAATGCAAAAATATTGGGCAAGTGTCTTTTACTTTATGTGACTCCAACCTCAAAAAGTCCATAACTTCAAATAGACAAATATGAAAATGAAGCAACTGGCCTCAGAATTAGATTAAAACTTTACCTTAGTAGTTAATTATTATCACTGTTAATAATAATATTAATAATATTCATACCTGTAACATTTTTATATAGTTTCCAAAAACCTTTTACTAACATTATGATCAACTGGTACTTATTAAAAAAACTGTTAATATACTTAGTAGAATTATTTGAGAACAGAGAAACCCAAGTTGAGCCTCCTCATGACAACTTCCAATCATATCAAACCTAAAGCCTTAAATCTTTCCTTCATTTCCTTCCTTTTTTCCTTCCTTCCTTCCTTCCTTCCTTCCTTCCTTCCTTCCTTCCTTCCTTCCCTCTTTCCTTCCTTCTCTCTTTCTTTTCCTTTCTTTTTTTTTCCAATACTGGAGTGTTGAACCCAAAAACTTGAGCATGCTTGGCAAGTGCTCTTCAACTAAGCTGCATCCTTACACCCTTTATTATTTCTTATTTTGAGACGGGCTACCTCTGGCCTTGAACTCATGATCCTTCTGCCTCAGCCTGCTAAAAAGCTGGGATTACAAGTGTGTGCCTTTCTTTATTTTTCTACTATACAGCTTTGCCAGTGCTGTATCTACCTTTGAATCTCTGCAAATGAAGTAGATGAATCCTTGCTATCACAAGTTCTGAATAAATAGTCTCTGGTCTCACTTGGGTGCCCTTCATTTATTTCCACTGAGCAAATACTGTTGTGGGATCAGATTTATACAATCAATTATTGAAATAGATGATCATTGTTGCTTGTTCAAAATCACATGCACATACAATGTTAGCCATTTTTGTAGACCAACCCCTGCTCTCTAGAGAAATAGAGCCTTGGTCCCCAGGACTTGGTAGAGCAAGGCTATTTACTGAACATAGTGTTGTAGCATCCTGGTGATAACAGTTCTTCAAAAGTAGTAAAGTGACTGAAGCTTGTGTTTAACCTAGGCATTAATTTCTATTCTATCTGATCACATGTTAATTTAGCTATGCAGGTAAATTGATGGTGTGGGAACAAATGAGCTTATATTGACTTTTCGTTTTGTTTTGTTTTTTGCAATTTAAGTTAAACGGAACATTGAGATGCTCATGTGGTAAGGGAAGTTCCAATAACACTTCTTCTTCAAGGTCACAGACACAGTGAACATAGTGAACAACAGGTTAGGGGCTGGTATCCAAGTCTCCTCTATAAGCAGAACATCCTACTATATCACCCTGGTGATTTGGTGACCTATCTTATGAGAACTAATGAAATATGTACTGATGTCATGAAGGACATATTTTCTTCTCTTCCATATTTTATTAAGGTAGTTAAAATGCACACTGATACTATGCATGGGTGGGGGGCTGAGACTTAAGTACCTGGAACATGAAGCTTCTATTAAAATGAACAGAATTGCTAAAAATAAAAAATTATGACATCTCTGTTATCTAAAAAGGACAAAATTCTAACTTCAGTCCTTTAACTTAGAAGGCATTTGATAGGAATGAAAAAGTAACCAACATCTAAATAATACCTTGGTAATATTAAAATGAACAGTCTGCAAGCTCGAGGTCTTATTATTTTATTCAGCATGGTCTTGTTTTGTTAGCTGTACAGTGGGTGAAATAAATAAAATGAGGGTTCTTTTTCTCCTCAATTTTCTTTCTTCTTCACCATCTAATATGGGTGTCTACTGGCTGATCAGATTTGAGAGTTTTGGGGTGCTTTCTCTAATGTTTGGTGAGAACACCAACAATACACTGCTCCCGTTGACCTCTCAAGGTCTTCATGCTCTAAATTTTACATATTTCTGGGTAGAAGGAAACAAGAAAAAATATAATGATCCAAGGGGGAGTTTAGAGGAGAAGATTAAAAGAGAAAGATAAATAAGTACACCTGTCTGAAAAATCTGCTCAAATGCCTAATCCATTATTTAGAAAGGATTCTTATCTCTTTCTCTTACCATAATTTCCATCTGCTTTAGAGCCCTTGGAACTTGTGAGTTTATTTTTTAAATAAGAAATTTAAATCAAGCAACTATCAATTATTCATCTCAACAGCATACAGAGTTTGCATAAATTATACTCAAACTTCATTTTAACCTATAGCATCAAGAGACTCTTTATCAAATTGTTACTGAGAGCCCCAAGAGACTAAATCTACAAATCCTGAAGGAGAAAACAGTAAAATCAACAGAGGAGAACAAAAGAGTTTGAAGGTTGCATTAACATGACTAAAAAATCTGGAATAATTAATGTATTGTTTTATAAATATGAATATTTATACTTTAGGTAACAGGTATATAGGAATTTGAGGTTCGATAACCATTTTTTTATATTCAGCTTTCATTAAAGAACAAATAGCCATCTCGATGATTCCTATAAATTATTTTTGTTTCCAGAGGTATCAGTATTTTCCCTTTCACTCTACCAAAGACACCAGGTTAAAGGACAAACATACCTGTGTCAGTCAAGCCCCTATTAGTGTGGAACCCTGGGCTCTTTTATAATGGCTAATGTGTTTAGTCAAGGCAGTTAAATAAAGATACAGGCAGGATTTGGGAGAGCCAATAGAGAATGGTGTGGTGTTCTGGTTACTGATGTGGTTACTGTATCCAGGAAAGAGCAACTTTGAAGAAATCACCCTTATGGCTACCTGAAAGGAATGACGATATTCAGGAAGGCAGCTAAACTCCAAAGACCCAGGAAGGAGAGAAAAGAGAATAAATACTCCTTCATCACTCTCCTGCCTCCTCATTGATCTTTTGTCTGAGCCTTCTATTGGCCAAACCCTTTGAGAGGTCAGAGGGTACTGAAGCCCTCTAATGCAGTCAGTCCCTAAAGGTCAGCAGAGTGGAAGGTCAAAAAAAAAATACAGCACAAAGCCCTACTTCAAGTAACATCATTTAATAGACCAGCCACTTCCCTATAAGGGTAAATGTTATCCCATCTACTATAGGAAAAGTTTCATAACAGAAACAAAAAGGGGTTCCAGTTTAAGATGGTGGATGCCTAATAGCTATGCTTCAACTGGGAAGAAAATTGTTAGGGAAACTCATGAAGTTCTCTACTCAAAACAAAAAAGAGTGGAGCACAGCTTTAATGAGAAAAAAAAAAAGATGGCATGAGGAAAACTTGCCAACTAGTGGAAATTAAAATGATGGAGAAGAGGAGGAAATGGCAGTTGTGACTCACCAGATCCCTTAACCCAGGGAAAACAATGGCAAAAGGTTTTAGTGGGTATGGGGCCCACTGGGTGAGTGTGGGACTGGCTAGAGGTACTGCAGGACTCTCCTGGGAGGAGGCTAGGCTGCATAGCCTGCCTGCAGGGTCTTGGATCCTAGGACAGAGGTTTTTATTTATTTCTTTTTTGTTTTCCTTTTACTCAGGAGATACTGGTGCTGCCCTGCCATCTGGCACTACTGGAACTTGAGATGGAGGGAGAGAGACTGAATGGTGGTAAAGAATGGAGAAGAATGGCTTGTGTGGCTGAAACCCCAAGTCTAAGAAAGTCTGTTCAAGCTGAGGCAGGTTTAGGGGCTGGGAGCATGATGCACAGCAGGGAGTCTAAGTGAGATGGATCGGGCAGTGGAGAGTTTAGGGCCTGGGCCAGCAACTCAGAGAAGTGGTACCACAGAACCAGCAAGCCTAGAGAGATGGTTCAGGCAGAGATGTGGTTAGGAATCCATAGTGCTGGTGGGACGAGCTAGATAAAGAGACACTGTTAAGGCTCTGATGGAGCACCTGCCTGCCATTCAGAGAAGTGATGCTGAGAGTCTGGGGAACCTAAGAGATATGGTTCAGGCAGTGGTATGTTTACAGCTGGGGAGTGCCTGTGACCCAGACAAGTGGCAACTACGTGACTAGCAAGTCTAAGAGACAGTCAGGCAAGGATACATTTAGTAACTAGGAGTGCCGGTGGAACCAGGAAGACTAAGATACACTGTTTAGTCTGTGACATCTTCAGGGCCCAGGAGCACCTGCCACATAGAGAAAGGGTGTTGCAGGTTTGAGAAGCCTAAGAGAGACAGAGATCAGGCAATGGTGCATTTATATCACTGGAGTGCCTGTGACCCAGAAGAAGCTGAGAACAGGATTGCTGAAGCTGAAGAAAAGGTAGAAGATATTGCTTACTCACATGCCAAGACAAAAAGAATGATGAAGCAGTATGACCATGATTTTTAAGAGATATGAGACAAAATGCAGAAGTGAAATGTACAAATTTAAGGGGTCCATGAAGGAGCCAAAAAGAACATGAGAGATTAGGAAATTTATTAAAAGAAGTATTAGATGAAAACTTCCCAAACCTATGGCAAGAGCTGGTTACTGATACAGCTGAAAAATTCAGAACCCCAAACACAGTAGATCAAAACAGATTCTCTCCACATCACATCATTATAATTGGAATGCTAAGTCTAAAGAGCAAAGAAGTTATTCTAAAAGCTATAAGACAGAAATACCAACTCATTTATAAAGGCAAACCCATCAGAATGACAGCTGGTTTCTCAACAATCTTAAAGGTAAGAAAAGCTTGTACAGACATAATTCAAGTCCTGAAAAAGAATAACTGCCATCCAAGATTACATTACTCAGCAAAGCTATCTTTTAAAATAAATGGTGGGTTCAAGATATTATATAATATTTACTTGTTTAAATGTTTCATTACCATCAAGCCAGCACTGCAGAGGATTCTCAATGAAACACTACATATCGGAGAGGTAAGACAACATCAAACACAAGATCAAAGGAATGAATAATAAACATGAGAACAACTTAAGAAAAGAATAGACTAAATATGAATTTAACAAAACAGAAATAAGTACCAAATCAATGCAGAATAACAAGTACCTCTCAATAATTGCTCTCCATGTAAATGGTCTTAATTCAACATTCAAAAGTCATAGACTGGCCAATTGGATTAAAAAACATAAACTCTCAGCTGGGTGCGGTGGCGTGCACCTATAATCCCAGCGACTCAGGAGGCAGAGGCGGGAGGATCACAAGTTCAAGACCAGAGGTAGTCTGTATAATGTAGCAAGACCCTGTCTCAAAAAAGTGCACAAAAAATGGACTGGGGGTGCAGCTCAGTGATCTAGCACTTGCAAAGCATGCAACTGTGAGGTCCTAGGTTCAAATCCCAGTAGTGGAAAAAAACCATAAATTCTCAATATGTAGCATTTAAGAGACTTACATTATCTGCAAAGACCATTAGAGGTTGGAAAACAATATACAAAGCATGTGGTAACCAAAAAAGAAAAAAGAAAAAAAAAAGCAGGAGTTGCAATAGTAATTTTGGACAACTTAGACTTCAATGCCAAACTAATCAGAACAGACAAAGAAGGAAGCCACATATTAATAGAAGGAAAAGTCAACCAGGAACCCATAATGATACATAATATTTACTCACTAAATACAAAGGCAACCTAGATTCATAAAATAAATTTTATTGGAGATAAAAGAATACTCTGGGTGAGACATAATAATTATGGGAGATTTCAATGTCCAGCTTTCACCGAGACAGGTCATCAAAGTGAAAAGTCAACAGACCCATGAAGGACTTAATTAGTACCATACACCAACTAGAACTTACAGACATCTACAGAATAACCCATCTACCAATGCAGAATACACATTCTTCTCAGCATCACATGGAACTTTTTCTAAGATAGACAACATTTTAGTCCACAAACATGGTTTCAACAAATATAAAAAAACAAGAGTCATCCCTTTTACTTTATTATATCATAATGGAATAAAACTAGAACTCCAAAGCAAGAAAATTTATAGAAATGCTACAAATTCCTGAACACTAAATAATACACTGGTGAATGATCAATGGCTCATCAAAGAAATCACAGAGGGAATTAAAAACTTTCTACAATCAAATAAGGATGAAAATATATCCTACCAAAATTTATGGGATACAGCAAAGGCAGTTCTAAGAGGGAAGTTCATAGCCATGAATACCTTCATCAATAAGTTAAGGAAGGCCTAATTAAATAATTTAATGAAATATCTTAAGGCACCAGAAGACCAATAAGTGAATCCCAAAAGAAGTACTTAGATAGAAATTATCGAGAGCAAAGAAAAAGTATTCCAAATAGAATCCAGAAATCTAACACAAAGAATGAATAGACTAAGAGCTGGTTCTTCAAAAAAATTAATAAAATAGGTGCACCCTTAGCCTGTCTCTCCAAAAGAAAGAAAGATAAATTCCAAATTAAAGAAATTAGAGATGAGAACGGGGTCATAAACACTGATACCAATGAAATTCAGCAAATCATCAGGGAATATTTTGAGAAATTGTGCTCTCCCCAAAATGAAAATACAGAAGAAATGAAAAAGTTCATTAGCACATATGAATTACCAAAATTAAGTCTGCAGGACATAAGCAATTAAAAAGACCAATTATATTCACCAAAATAGAGATAACAATAAAAAGTCTCTCAACAAAGTAAACCCTAGGTCCCAACAGGTTCACAGCAGAATTCTACCAGACTTTTAAGGAATAATTAATACCTATTCTCCTCAAACTATTTCATAAAGTGGAAAAAGAAAGGGCACCTCCAAACTCATTCTATGAAGCAAATGTCACCTTAATACCAAAACAGGCAAGGACACTGCAAAGAAAGAGAACTGTGGACCAATTTCCCTGATGAACATAGACACAAAAATCCTTAATAAAATTCTGGCAAACCAAAATAGAGAACACATATAAAAGATCATACATCATGATAAAGTGGGATTCATTCCACATATGCAAGGGTGGTTCAACATATGAAAATTGATCAATATAATTCAACATATCATGAAACTTGCAGAAGGAAATCACATGATCATCTCAATTGATTCTGAGAGGGGCTTTGACAAAGTGCAACATCCTTTCAAGATCAAAGCTCTGGAGAAGATAGACATAATGGGGAAATACCCCAACATCATAAAGGCCATGTATGACAAGCCTAGAGCCAATATCATATTAAATGGGGAAAAACTGAAACCATTCCCTCTACGATCAGGAACAAGATAAGGATGTTGACTCTTTTCTTTCTTATTTAATATTGTGATTGAAGTACTAGCCAGGGAAATCAGGCAAGAGAAAGAAATCAAAGGGATACAGATAAGAAAAGAATAGGTCAAATTATCCTTATTTGCAGAGGACGTGATCTTTTACCTAAAAGGATCCCAAAATTTTTTCTCTAAAACTTTTAGAGATAATTAAATCCTTCAGTAAATTAGCAGGATACAAAATTAACACTCAAAAATCAGTAGCCTTCCTTTATAACAATAGTGAACAGAATGAGAAGGAAATTAAGGCAACAATCCCATTTACAATAGCCCACCCAAAACTAAATATTTAGGAATCAATTTAATCAAAGACCCTGAGGATCTCTGCAAGAAAAACTTCAAAACACTAAAGAAAGAAATTGCAGAGGATACTAGAAGATGGAAAGACCTCCCCTGATGATGGATTGGGAGAATTAAAATTATAAAAATGGTTTACTAACAAAAGCAATTTACAGATTTAATGCAATCCTCATTAAAATTCCAATGTCAGACTTGGTAGAAATAGATAAAATAATCCTAAAATTCAAATTGAAACAAAAAAGAGCATGTGTAGCCAAAATAGTCTTAAGCTGCAATAACAGTGCAAGTGAATTCACAATACCTTACTTCAAACTTAATTACAGGGCTATAGTTACAAAAATAGCTTGATACTGGTACAAAAACAGACTTGAAGAACAATGAAACAGAATTGAAGACCCAGAGATACATCCACATAACAACAGCCACCTGAATTTGACAAAGGGGCTAAGAAATTTCAATGGAGAAAAAATAGCAAGAAAATGGCATTTAGAAAATTGGATTTCCATTTGAGAAATTGAGAATAGACCTGTATCTCTCAATTTGCAGAAGAGTCCATTCAAAATGGACAAGAGACCTCAACATAAAACTGGAAACTTTAAAACTACTAGAAGAAAATATAGGAAACATGCTCCAACACATAGGCATAAGAAAGTATTTCCTTAACAAGACTACAATCACCTAGGAAATAGCACCAATCATTGACAAATCAGATTACATAAAATTAAAAAGCTTCTGTACAGCAAAGGAAACAATCCACAGAGTTAAGAGAGAGCCCACTGAATGGGAGAAAATCTTTGCATCCTACACATCTGATAGAGGACTAACTTCTAGAATATAAAAAGAACTTAAGAAAGTAAATTCCAAGACAACAAATAACCTAATACACAAGTGGGCAAAGGAAATGAACTGATAGTTCTCAAATGAAGAACTTTGAATGGCCAAGAAACACATGAGAAAATTCTCAGTATCCCTATCCATTAGGGAAATTCAAATCAAAACAACACTGAAATTCCATCTCACTGCAGCAAGAATGGCTAAGAGCCAGAAAACAAATGATAAATGCTGGCAAGGATGTAGAGAAAAGGGGACACTTTTGCATTGCTGGTGGGACTTTTTTTTTTTTTTTTTCAACATTAAAAGCCATTTATTAATTAAAATACACCTGTTCTCAATAAAGAAATTTAAAATTCACAACATGTCACTTGTCAAAACTCATTATAAGCATTGAAGGAACATTGCTTGCTTCTGATAAAATGATCCATAGAAATCAGCATTGACCAATTTTAAAGAGAAGGCGAACATGTTAGCAGGTTAATAAGGAAGTTAT